>PVIY010040880.1:0-22045 GCA_004026745.1 Myrmecophaga tridactyla | reverse complement strand
GGCTTCCTACAACCACATTTATACCTAGAATGCAGGGCAGGTATGCAGCCTCACAAGGCTCACCTATGGAATTATAGGGAAATTCAGAAAAAGAATCTCCTGTCTATGCCACTTACCTTTGTAAAACCTTAGGGAAGTCAAGTCCCTCTCTGAATTTCAATTTCCTCATCTATGTGTATGGTTATTAATGGCTGTTAATAATGCATTCCTGGTAAGGTTGTTGTGAGGACAAAATGAGATGCACGTGTACACTGCCCGGCACATCACAAGCTGTCCTTGGCCAAGAGGTAGCTGGGGGATGTGTTGTGCCCTGGTATGTGAACAGATGGAGAAACTACAGTCAGAGAGTGCGTCACAGGGTTTTAGGGGCAGAACTGAAGAAAATCCTGGTTTCATGACCTGCTAGAATGTCAAAGGTGGAAAATGTCTTGAGGATAATACACAAAAGAGGTACCTAAAACCAAAGAAGAATATGGAGGCTTCCAAAGTGGTTTCCCTAGAAAAGCCCATGTTCCAAACCATCCTTAGTCTTGTCTTTTTTTTCTCTCACTTTTTTTTTTATTTATAATGCAACATATATACAAAGCAAAGAAAGAAAAAAGCAATAGTTTTCAAAGCACTCTTCAACAAGTAGTTACAGAACAGATTCCAGAGTTTGTCATGGGCTACATACCATCATCTCAGATTTTTCCTTCTAGCTACTCCAGAACATTGAAGACTAGAAGGAATAAATATTTTTTCATCATGACAATCGGCCCTTTTTTTCTTTTTTGTGAAAAATAACATATATACAAAAAAGCAATGTATTTCAAAGCACAGCACAACAATTAGTTGTAGAACAGATTTCAGAGTTTGGTATGGGTTACAATGACACAATTTTAGGTTTTTACTTCTAGCTGCTCTAAGATACTGGAGACTAAAAGAAATATCAATATAATGATTCAGCAATCATATTCGTTTGTTAAATCCTAACTTCACTGTATAACTCCACCATCACCTTTGATATTTCTATCCCACTCTTTAGGGGTATTTGGGCTATGCCCATTCTAACTTTTTCATGTTGGAAGGGGCTGTCAATAGTATGGGGTAGGGAGATTAAACTAGCTGATGTTCTGGAGAGGCTGGCCCCTCTAGGTTTCAGGTTTTATCTGGTCCAGGGACCCATCTGGAGGTTGTAGGTTTCTGGAACGTTTACCCTAGTGCATGGAACCTTTGTAGAATCTTATATATTGCTCTAGATATTCTTTAGGATTTTGCCTTATCTTTTGAAATCACAAATTTGCTCATGCCACACTGTCCTGCTCACAAATCTTATAAATCTCCCTGTTCTTTCTGGAGATGTTCCAGGCTCCCTGCTGTGATGCGCGAGAACCTTCAGAGACTGGCCCCCCGGATCTACTGTCTAGTTTTGCTTCCTGCACCTCCTTCCTTTGGGCAGTGTTTCATGTTTCCCTTTCTCTGCCATGCATGCTACTCTGCATGTCTTTGTATAAGCTGTGGCCTCTGCTCAGACTGCCCTTTTCCCTCACCTGTCATCTCCCATTCACCCTTGAAAGTCTGTTTCAAATTCTGCTGCACTTGAGAAGCTTCTTCTCTTACCTAGCCCTCTTTAGTTCCTCCGACCGCTGTCCCTACAAAGCACCTGCTTTTCAACGCATCAGCGACTCCTCCTTAAACCCAAGAGCTTGGTCAGTGAAAACCCCTGGGATGGGAGCATTTTGCAGTTAAGTAACTTAAGGCCTTATGAGAAACATAGAATTGGAGACACTTGAGGTCACAGACCTATGAAACACCTGTATTTTAATTTTTACACTTACCCCAAAATCAAATAATAAGAACTGCATGCTAAGCTGTCAGTAATATTTTTATACATATAAATAAGTAATAATTCCTCAGAAATGTTTCAGAATCTGCCTCCCTTGCAGTCTCAGTGGTAAGCTTGCATGTGCATTTGCTTTATTGCTGCCAAGAGGCATTTAGTTTTCCTGGTCTGGTTTTATGACTTGAAACTGGTGACTCTTGTCTCCTGCTCTCACCTTGTCTGAGAAGCACACACATGCCCTAGCTCTGTTCCTGCTCTCTAGTGGGAGACCACAGTTGTAAAGCTTCGGTTTATCTTTCCTTATAATTCTTTGTAAATACCTTTACTCCTGCCCTGCCATATGTGCTACCACCCCCTGTTTTCCCCAGCAACTCTCTTTTTTTCTCTAACCGTATCCAAAGAAGTGACATGACTCTGGTTGTTGAGAAGGTAAACAGAAGCAAAATGCAAATTACAAAATTTGCAAAGGGAAGATGCATAAGTAGGACACAATTATCTGATCTATAAGAATCTATCTTTCTGCCCGCAAGTTGTTTGCTCTTTTGAGACAAGAAAATAATTTTTCCAGTTCTGTATCTCCAGGAGATTGGCTCATTGTAGATTTCCTAATAAAATTTTGTCATATGGACGCATGAATGAATAAATTTGTAAAAATAGAGTCAGGATGTTTAAAATTCAGAATGAATTTAGAATGGAATATAATAGTAAGAACTACAATAAGGACTGTTTTTATTTGATTCAGAGAAGGAAGAACTGCAAAGCCATGCTCCTATTGTTTGGGGTAGATGAGGCAGTGTTTACAGGTGACCAAGAGAAAGCGCAATTTTCTGTTTTTTCACTTTGCCATTTGTGGTGTTAATGTCATGTGTCAATTTAGTTAGGTTACAGCGTCCGTCCAGTTGTTTGGTCAAACAAGTACTGGCCTGATTGTTATTGTGAGAGTATTTTCTGGATTTAAATCATTAGTCACTTGATAACATCTGTGGCTGATTATGTAGACAATCAACAAAGGAGCTTACCTTCAGCAATGAGAGAAGGCTCATCCAATCGGTTGAAAACCTTAAAGGAAGACCTGATGATTTCAGTGGTCAGAATGAATCATTTCTATCTCTACTTTAGCCAGCCAGCTTCTCCTGGGGAGCGCATTGAAACTTTCACTGGAGTTCCCGGTCAGTTCTTCTCTCTGTTTAATACACCATTCTGTCAAGGTTGTTAATCTGCAGAGTGAAAAACTTGAGGATCAAGAAGATGAAGCTAAAGATAGGGGAAATGAGTGGGGAAAAAGCACCTCGCTGTTTTGAAAAAGTTCATATCCTGGTTCAAGCAAATTACAAGTAAATGAAATTACAATATTTGTAAGTCATCTCTGGAGAAAGTACCAAAAGAATGGAGAAAAGAAAGCACAGCCCTACTTGTTAAAAAAGGAAAGGAGGTAGAGTCCAGAAACTTGACAACAAATTATTAAGTGAATGTTTTATGAACTCTTAGTTGGGTGACTAAAAATACACCAGGAGCCAGCAGCAGTTCACTATAAATCGTGCCCAGTGAACTTTATTGCCCCATTAAATAGGAAAGTTGGCAGATCAGAGCAGGGGCCTGCAATAGACATGGTATATTTGGATTGTAGGATGGCATTAAATAGACCCTTTCATGATAAGTTGGGGACATGATAGAGAAATGCTGATTTAATTATGATAAAGTTTAATCTAGACCTTTCTGAAAGATGGAACCTAAACCCTTATTGATGGATGAATGGATGACAGATTGGAAGATCTCTAGATATGTTCTGTTGAGTTTTGATCTCAAACTTTCATGTTTCAATATTTATATCAACAACTGGATGCAGACCGTAGGTCTTACAAACTAAGGTCTATATAAAGATGAATGATAGTGAGTTGTAATGGAAGAACTCAATTATGAATCAGGACCCAAAATAATTTCATCAGTGTAGAACAGTGACCCAATTTCAAAAAGGCAGAATGTCATGAATATAAATGCATTTTATTTAGATTTTAAGCATTAACTGCCATAGCAGAAGATGGGAGATTGAGGCCCAAGAGTAGTCCATGTTAAAGGGGTCTAGGGGTTTAAGAGATGACCAACTTTGTGTGAGCCAAAAATATGTTCTGGCTTCTAAAAACCTGAATTTAAAACTCAAACCTTGTTGGAGGTATTTGTATCCAACAGCCAGAAAATAATTAATGACATTAAAAAAAATAGAAGTGCAGGGCCTGGATCAAAAAACGTTCTACCCTGTGTACAACATCAGGAACACTGGGTTTGGTTTTGGGTTTGGTTTTAAAAGGGACTTGGATACACCCGAGGGTATCTAGAGACAGATACTAGGATAACCTGGAGCCCTGAACTCATCATATGAGGAATCATGGAAGGTCCTGAGGATGTTTGGTTTCAAAAGGAGTAGACCCAAGGGAACATGAGGGACATTTTCATAATTCTGAGTATTAAAGTTGGGACTACAGGTGAGTGAAAACTGAAGTTCAAAAAAAGAAAGAATTTCTGATGATCAGAGGTGTCTGAAGATGGAAAGAAGGCAGAAAGCTCTCCATCATTGGAGCAATCAAATGAACTGAGTATGGGTTCTACTCTTTGGCCTCCAAGGGACCCTCCAGCTCTAGGTTCTGCAGACATGTGGTCCTCTCCCACCTGAGGACAGGCTGAGCTGGCTCAGCCAGTGGGGAGGAGGGCAGCAGGGCAAGGCTGGGAGAGCAGACTGCTTGATCTCCTTGCTGCCGGGCTGTCCTTCAGTCTGCTGTGTTCTTGCCCCTTGTGCTAGTTTGAAAGAAATCATGTATCCTAGAAAAGCCATGTTTTAATAAAAATCCCATTCATAAAGGCAGAATAATCCCTATTCAGTACTGTATGTTTGAAACTGTAATCAGATCATCTCCCTGGAGACGTGATTTAATCAAGAGTGGTTGTAAAGCTGGATTAGGTGGCGACATGTCTCCACCCATTTGGGTGGGTCTTGATTAGTTTCTGGAGTCCTATAAAAGAGTAAACATTTTGGAGAATGAGAGATTCAGAGAGAGCAGAGCAGACCAACATAGACACGAGAAGCAGAAGTCCACCAGCCAGAGACCTTTGGAGATGAAGAAGGAAAATACGTCCCAGGGAGTTTCATGAAGCAGGAAGCCAGGAGAAGAAGCTAGCTGATGACACTGTGTTCACCATGTGCCCTTCCAGATGAGAGAGGAACCCTGACTGTATTCACTATGTGCCCGTCCAGCCAAAAGAGAAACTGTGACCATGCTTGCCATGTGCCTTCTCGCTAGAGAGAAACCCTGAACTTCATCGGCCTTCTTGAACCAAGGTATCTTTCCCTGGATGCCTTTGATTGGACATTTCTGTAGACTTGTTTTAATTGGGACATTTTCTCGGCCTTAGAACTGTAAACTAGCAACTTATTAAATTCCCCTTTTTAAAAGCCATTCTGTTTCTGGTATATTGTATTCCAGCAGCTAGCAGACTAGAACATCCCTCAACCCCCACAAATTTCTGGGGAACTGATGAATTTGCTCACTATATATTTCTTGCCCTGCAATTTTCTTCTTTGGCCATCTATAGGGACTTAGAGCCTCACTGAAACCCCTGGTCTTTGTTCCTATCTGTCTATCTGGACTTGTTACCTAATGCTCCCCTCACCTGAGAGGCAGCAATGGGGCATGACCAGAAGCAGTGAGGACTTACTTGAGATGCTGGGAGTCTCCAGCTGAGCAGAACTGCTCCTTACAGGGCAGGGAGCTATCCAGGCTTCCATGATGAGTTCAGGTTCCATGGCAGTGAGGATTCAATGACCAGAAGTATGAGCCAAATTGAAGTCTGGAGAAGAAGCTGGATCTGAGCTCTTCAGAGATAAATACCAAGTCTGCAATTGATAGAGGTGGAAGGTTGTGGTATGGTTCAGTTTGCTAGAGCTGCCAAAATGTAATATACCAGAAATGAGTTTGGCTTTTACAATGGGAATTACTTGCCTGTAAGTTTACAATTCTAAGGCTATGAAAATATCTAATTCAAAGCATCAACAGGATGATACCTGGACTCAGAAGAAAGGCTGCTGGCATCCAGGACATCTCTGTCACATTGGAAGGCATATGGCCAGTGTCTGCTGGTCCTTTGCTTCTGGGTTTTGTTGCTTCCAACTTCATGTTCCAGTGGCTTCCTCTCTGAGCTTCTGTGGGTCCTCTCCTAGTTTCTCAGGGGGCTTTTCTCCATGAGTTTCTTTTAATTTCTCTTATAAATTTCATCCCTTGAATGGGGTGGGTCACATCTCAATTGAAATAACCTAAACAAAAAGTCTAACCCAAACAGGTCTGAACCCAAAGAATGGATTAAAAGAACATGGCCTTTTCTGTGGTGCAGAGCAGCTTCAAACCACCACAAGATACAAGCCATATTGCTAAGAGAAGAGTTGGGAGTCCAGAGCAAAAGTGGGTTGGAGCAAGAGAGAGGGTCATGGGGAAAACCTGGGAAATAGGATGATATTCTCAGATCACCTTTATGGGCTGAGTGGGAGGGATGCTTGGATGTATGTGTGGATCTTGTGTTGGATCGAAGGACCAATAGCAGGTCATGTTGCTTTATGGGGAGAGTAACCATCAAACAGGGAATGTGTTAATGTGTGTGGGTGATGGTAATTGAAAGGATGAGACATGAGGGAGTTGAGAATTAATGACTACTTGACAGTCAGACAAGTGAAATGAGATAATCCTAGGGAGTGAGAACAGTGAGCAGTACACATGGACTTTGAAGTCAGAGTGACTTGGGTTTGAATCCTGGTTTGGCCACTATCCAGCTATATTTTCTCAGAAAAGACACTTAACTCTCTGAGCCTCTCTTTCTTCCCTAGTATAAAGGAAACAATAATACCAACTCTCAAGTTGCAGGGAGGAGTAAGTGCATTTTCAGGCATCCAATGGGAAGTCTGTGCCTGGCACAGGATGTGTCCTCAAAATTAGTGTGGGCTCCTCCTTCTACCTTCTCTTATTTCTACATTCTCCTCTCTCCTTTTTCATTTATTTCTCAAGTGCCATAAGATTGCAGAAGTTGGATGCAGTGTCCTCTTTCCAAGCAAGGTCAGGGGCAAAGATTCTTACAGTACCTGACAAAAGGGGTGGGGCCTGCACTGGCAATCCTGAGGTTGGCAGCTCAGAGCTGCCAGAGTTGTCCTTCCAGGGCCATTATTTCAATAGGTTGTTCCCTTGTCCAAGGAATGGAATGCAGTCTAGCAACGTGGTAGTTGTACTCAACAACCCACCTCCACCCCTCAAGAAAACCACCTGGAGCTCTAGGGGCATTGGTTCAAATGGGATTTGACTGACTTTCCTATTCACTTACCAAAACATCTTTAGATACCAACCATCTTCCTCATGATAGTAACCACCTAGCCAACTTTCTCGCCCTTCCCATGTCCCCTTCCTGCTCAGATTCTTCCCATATCCTTTCCCAGTATTTACCCTGACTGCCTCCATTCACAATAATACACAGTTTATATTTTTAAGAATGCCTTCAAATATGTACCCATTTTCATAATGAGTGAACACTTTCTTGAAGTGATGAAGAAATAAAATGTATACCTAGGGACCACTCCTCCCAGCACGAGGGAACACATCACAACATTACTGGCATATGCTGCATAGATGATGGAAAGCTTCTGTGTTTCTATGTTGTAGAAAGCTCTAAACTTTCTACAAACTGAGTGGCTTAAGACCACAGAAATTTATTCTTCCACAGTTTTAGAGGCCAGAAGTCTGAAATCAAGTTGTCAGCAGGGCTATACTCCAAAAGAAGGCTGTAGGAAAGAATCCTTCTGTTTCGGTTGCTATATTGCTGGAAATGCAATATACCAGGAATAGGCTGGCTTTTATAAATGGAATTTATTGTTTCAAGTTTATAGTTCTAAGGCCTTAGGAATTTCTTGACTCAAGAAAGGCCGTGGGCCCAGAACACCTCTGCCAACTGGGGAGGCATGTGGCTGGTGTCTGCTGGTCCTATGGCTTCTTGGTTTCAAACAGCTTCCCCAGGGGTGTTTTCTCTCTGCACCTCCAAAGGTCTGTCTGTACATAGGCCCTGAAACTTTTTCCAAGATGGTTCCCTCTTAAAGGACTCCAGTAAGCAATTCCACCTTGAATGGATGGAGGTACATCTCCGTAGAAACACTTAAACAAAAGGTCCCACCCTCAGTTGGGTGGGTCACATGTCCATAGAAACAACTTAATCAAAAAGATCCCACTCAACAATATTGAATCAGGATTAAAGAACATAGCTTTTCTGGGAACACAACAGTTTCAAAACAGTACACCTTTTGTGCTAGTTTGAAAGGATTTATGTACGCTAGAAAAGCCATGCTTTATTCCTAATCCAGTCTTGTGGAAGCAGCTTTTTCTTTTAAACCTTGTTCGGTACTGTGTGTTAGAAACTTGATGAGATTATCTCCACAGAGATGTGCCTCACCCAATTGTGGGTATTAACCTTTGATTAGAGGAAGAAGTGGCTCTACCCATTCCCAGTGGGTCTTGATTAGTTTACTGGAATCCTTTAAAAGAGGAAGCATTTTGGTGAAAGCCACAGAGTCCACCAGCCAGTTACCTTTGAAGTTAAAGAAGAAGAACACCCCTAGGAGAGCCTCATGAAACAAGAAGCCTGGAGAGGAAGCTAGCAGATGTCACCATGTTCACCATGTGCCTTTCCGGTTCAGAGAGAAACCCTGAACTTCATCAGTCTTTCTTGAGTGAATGTAACCTCTTGACAGTGCCTTAATTTGGACATTTTTATAGACTCGCTTTAATTGGGACATTTTCTTGGCCATAGAACTGTAAACTTACAACTTATTAAATTCCCCTGTTTAAAAGCCATTCCATTTCTGGTATATTGCATTCCAGGAGCTAGCCAATTAGAATACCTTCCTTGCCTCTTCTAACTTTTGGTGGCTCCTGTTGTTCCTTGGCTTGTGGCAGCATCGCTGCCTCTGTCTTTACGTGGCCTTCTTCTCTGTGTCTTTCTGTGTCCTCTCCTTCTAATGACACCATTCATTGGATATAGGACCCACCCTAAACCCAGAATGATTTCATTTTGAGATCCAGAATCAGTTACATCTGCAAAGACTCTGTTACCAAATATGGTCACATTGTAAGGCTCTATATAGACACGAATTTTGTGGGAACAGCTTTTCAACCCATTACAGCTTTCTTGGTATGCTATGCATGCATTCTTTGCAATGTACAAGTAGTCATCAAATCACCCCCGAAGTTATTAAGATGTCAGGATATTAAGAAATAATTTAGAGAAGCAAAACAAAAAGCTGATTGGATTCTAAGCAGTTTGGGGGTTCCTGGAGCTGAGGGTGTAGCCATAATCTAACTTGGGAGGCATAAATATAAAAATAAGCATGGCGCTTAGACCCTGCTGGTAAGTGGGGCTGGGCTGGGCTGGGGACAGAACATGAATTATCAGTTGGTGGGCATCGTGTACTCATGTGCCACCATTTGACTACCTTCTCTACATGTCACAGACTTGCCCATCCATGTGTAAGTTGTTAGACACACCAACCCTTGTGTTACTTCTTCTAACTTTCTGACACAAGCTGAACAACTCTCCTACCAACACATTTCCTTAAATTCTTGAAAAAGCACCTCTTTAGGGAGTGAACCCAAGGGGTTTAACCATTCCCTCTGCTCTCCCAGGTATGCCCCTGTCTCCTCATGAAATCAGCCATACTTCCAGCCCTTGCCTTCTATGAGATACCCCTGTAGCCTCCCAACATAGTCCCCATTTTTTGTTGAGCTAGCGTCTTGATTTTCTAGAGCTTTCATAGCAAAATACCACAAAACGAGTAGCTTTAAATTATTCAGAATTTCATTCCTTTTCATGGCTGAATAATATTCCACTTGGGTTCTGATACATGAGACAACATGGATGAATCTTGAAGACATCACTTTGAGTGAAATAAGCCAGGGACAGAAGGACAGATGTTATTTGATCTCACTGATGTAAAATAATTAGAATAAGCAAATTCATAGAGTCAGAAACTAGAATACTTCTTACCAGGGGACAGGGTGGAAAAGGGAAGAAGGAGTTAATGCTTAAATTTTGCAGAGTTTCTATTTGGGATGACAGAAAAGTTTTTGGTAATGGAATATGGTGTTGGTATTACAACACTGTCAATGTAATTAACAGCATTAAATTGTTTATTTGTGGCTAAAATGAGGAAGTTTTAAGTTGTATATGTGTGACTAGACTAAAAATTTTAAAAAAGCACACCGCATAGGACTATTTAATACAGTGAACCCAAATAAACTATGGACTATAATTACTAATATAGTTATAGTAATCTTTTTCATCAACTGTAACAAATAATATCACACTAATGGAAAGTGTTAATATCAGGGGGGTGGGAAGTATGTGGGAACTCTGTGTTTTCTGCATGATTTTTCTGTCAAGCCTACAACTTCTCTAATTAAAAAGAAAACAAAAATACAGAAATTTATTGTCTCGTACTTCCAGAGGCTAGAAGTTTCTGAAATCAAGTGTCGGTAGGGTTGTGCTTTCTTTGAAGTGTGTAGGGAAGAATCTGTTCCAGGTGTCTCTCCTGGCTTCTGGTCATAGCTCCCTGGCATCTGCCGTGCTCTCTGCACTAGTTGTCACAGGGCATTCTACTCTCTGCTCTCTGTCTCTGCCCAGATTTTCTCTTATAAGGTCACCAGACATATTGGCTTAAGGCTCCGCCCTACTCCAGTAATACCCAATTTAACCTGCCTAATTCATCTGTAATGACCCTATTTCCAAATATGATCACATTCAAAGTGGTAGCAAAGTAGGACTTCAACATGTCTTTTGTGGGGGACATAATTCAATCCATAACAGCTAGTTTGAGAGAGTGTCTGTCCTTTGTTTCCTGCCTAAGACCCCCTACAGCACACAAGGATAAAATGACATATACCTAAAGGAAGAGAAGAATCTGAGCAAAGAAAAACGTACAGAGTTGCTTCCTCAGCTCTAGGTGGGGGCAGGTTGCTATGGATAACGGAAAATTGTTTGAGGAGGCACCGAGAAAAGCATCTTAAGTAGTTGGGGAGTGGAATTTGTTTGTTAATTCAAAGTCTGGTAATCATTCCTTTGTTAAATGATTAGAAAATGTGGGCTTATGCTTTAGAAACAGGATTTCACCATCACTGGCGATGCCCTTTATTTTATTCTCATGTTTGCCATGTCTTGGCTCAGCAACAAGAAAACACAGCCCATCGGTGACATGAATATTACGAAGAACAAAGGGAACCATGAATAGTATTTGGCTGCAGCAGTGAAGAACAGGCAGTAAGGATGAGAGAAATGTGAGTAAATTATTCTAACAGTGACTCAATAATTCTGCCACAACAAATGAATCATTTGTAAGCGGCAAACAAGTATTAATACAGGGGACAAATCTCACATTCTGTAATAGTGCTCTTTGTCATTTATAGTCCAAAACAGATGCGCTTGGGAACACGTAATTTTGTTGCTGAAATCAACAAAGTGTGCCCCCAGGCCAGTGCTTTGAATAGCTGTTGTAATTGTCTGGCAGATGGAGAACTTGCTGCTGCAGGTTTACTGATTTCGCTATTCTGTTGGTGGGGACAAAACCTGACTCCCCAAAACACCAAACAAACGCAAACACCCAGTTAACGCAGGCGCCCTCTGCTCCCGCACTTGTTAAGAGGGCTTCGCTGCACAGACCCAGCACCTCTACGCCTTGATATGATGTAGCTTGGTTTCTCTCTTTCTCTAAAACAAAAGAGCCAAGACATTAATTTTTTTTTCCAGCCTCTTACAACACAGACTGAGTCATAAAGGTCACCAGTTGGTTCAGCAATTTTCTCTCCCATGTGAAGAAAGAATTCCATGCCTGGATATTTGCTTGATAACCACCACTGCCCTGACGGCGGGGCCCTGGGGGGTAGTTAGTGCTGAAAGCACTGAACTAGCGGAGACTCGCATTTCAGTTCTCATTGTGGCCCTGTCACTAATGAGCTGTGGAAGTTGGAGCAAGACCCCACCTTCCTCTGAGCCTGTTTTCTCCATCTGTATTGGGATAGAAAGGGACTGGGATCAGTGACTTTCAAACTGCTCTGCAGAGATGTTTCCGAGGAGCTGCAAACTCCAATTTCATTAAAATATCTTTAAACTGTGATAATAAAAGATAGCAAGAATAATCACATAGATTGAATTCTAATTTTAACCATAAGGAGATCTGAGCACATTAATTTGAATTTCCATGTGGACTTACTCTTGGCCTTGGAATAAGCCTTTTCTGCACATCCCCTATGCATATATTAAGATGACTTGAAGGTGTGTCATTGCCCTGGAAGATTGCCACTCCTCACTTGTCTTAAGGTCAGGGCATCATCTACAGCTCCTGTTGTGCTAGGGTGGGTTAAAGGCTGTGTACAAAGCTCAGCTGCATCAGCTTGGACACGGTCTCAAGGCAGATTGTCACTTTTGCAATAATTAGTGAATGCCAAACATGTTGCAATGCAAAAATATATTTAAAGTACTTAATGTAATTTCCCTCTCTGTGTGTATATGTATGTGTACGTGTGTGTGTGTGTAATATAAATGGGAGCAATAGTTAGTGATAATGATTCTCTTTGAAGCAGAAATTTGCTATTACAACTCTTTCAAGCTTTAATTACAGTTTTCTCAGTCTCCTGAAATTGACAGAAGAGCTTTTAAAAGACTGTAACCATTAGCAATTAATTATCTGTGTGGCAGGGATTTCCTGATACTGAGTAAGCAAAACAACAACCACAGCATAATAAAAAAGAAGATATCAAAGATGATGAGAAAATGCAGCTGTCATCTAATGTCCCAATCTCAAAACAGCCTCTTGTTTGTACTTTTCCAGGTTATAATGAGTAAAGATAATACATTTGGAGTAAAATAAGTTTTATGTCAATAAAATATGGCATGCATCTGTTTTATAAACGTTAGGTCTAGGGTAATATTTAATTCGAAGAAAGAAAATGTTTGCTGCTAAAAATGTCTGCAAACCTCAGGAATAGATGATGCTGCCACTTCCGTGGCCATTCCAGCTGGGGGACACCATGTGAGAGGGGGCACCTCCCTATTTGGAGGGAATTGGGGGCAACTGAAGAATTGTTGCTAAATTGGGATTAAAATTCTGGTCTTTCCTTTAGATTCCACATTCAGGGGAAGGACAGAGCCTTTAGGCGTTCTTCCTTTTGCTATAACTAGAGGCGGATTGGTCTGCTATGACCATAAGGGATACCAGATGGGATTGGAGTTCAACAGGATATGAACTGTAAGACTGAATGAACTCTAGTATTTAGGTTTGGCCTTTGCAGGAAATCACTGTAGTCTGAGCTGAGCCACATCTCTTGCTTTTAGCCTGAAGAAGAAAGATTGTGTCTGGCAGGTAAGGACTGAGGGAGAAAGCAGAATGAATGTGTTTCTGAACCTCGTCCCATGAAACTATTACGGATTGTTACTAGTCACTACCACTGCTTCTCCCGTCTAGGTGAGAGAGTCTGGTTACTAATGTAACCAGGGTGTGATAATGATTTGCTCCTGCCATTCCAAGTATGAGGCTTTTGAAGACATCCCTTTTACGCCCTGACCTGGAGTTCCTAGTGGGCAGAGACAGTCCCATTTAGCCTCCCCCACCCTGCCCCAGGGCTTGGCACACCTGTTCCGAAGCACAGCTGTCCCTCTCCAGAGATGGGGACTATAAACATGCACCAAAAAAACAAAATCTCTACCAGTGATTTTGTTGAAATGCAATCAGGGCTGAGACTGACTGAGCTAGTATTTTAAGGGGGTTTTGAAAATTTATTTATTTATTTAATTTTTTTGCGCAGATCAGTAATTGGACAATTGATTGTTGTGGTGGCCATGAAAATGTACCAGTCAGAGCTCCCGCCCGCAGGAGGATAGTTCACTGGCGCCCCAGCTGCGGCCCCTCTGTTTGCACCAAGGGCTGAGCAGCGTGCAGGGACTTGTGCAGATGCATTGCTGTGAGGTGCAGGACTGCTCTGACGGCGACAGGACAACCTGTGGGCCTAACTGAAACCTTCTTAGAATTGCTGCATCTGAGACTTCCTGGTCAACCCTCCTTACTTCTCTCTCTCCTTTCATAGTCGTAGGACCTGCACTGCAGTCTAAGGCTCTCCTGTGGCCTCTGTCTCCTCCCCATGCTTTCCCTTCACGGATGTTTCCTCCAGGGAATCTCATGCATGTTTACTCCCATCTTGGAGTCCTGCTGCCCAGAGAACCTGAACCAACCCAAGTGTAATGAAAATACTTTTGTTGGGAGAAGCAGTCTGTTCATGAGATTTGGAAGCACAATTTGGGGAATTTAAGTAATACTACTGAATTGTATGCTTGAAAATGGTTAAAATGGAAATTTTTGAGTTGTACATATATATATATATATATAACTATAGTAAAAAGTTTTTTTTAATCCTAATACTAGGTGGTAGATTTCTTGGAATATGAACCCAAGTTTATTTCGACTTACACCCCCCTTGCCAGAATATACAAATGAAGCTGCATTTCCTGCTCTGACATTTTGGGCCCCACCAACCGTCTTGGGACAGCCTACCTCTCCTTGAGAAGGGAGCAGGGGGCAGGGACACCCCAGCTGGTAGAATTATAGCATTCCAGAGCTGAAAAGAACCCCAGAGATGACCGCTCAAGCCCAGTCCCTCACTTCTCACATAGGGAAACTGAGCTCCCAAATGGCCAAGTGTCCAAGTTACTTGTCCAGAGTCACACAGTCAACAAGTGGCTCTTATCAGCAAATCCAGGGATTGATTTCTTAGGAGGAAATAGCAATTATTTATTTGAGATGAGGTGTTTGGATAACCTGTGAATGTCTACTCCTTTCTCCCAGCTACCTCTGGCTGCTGTTAAGGAAATACTAGCTATGTAGTCACCTGCATGTGTTGGAAAGATGCCATTCTCCCTTTCGATGTCTCAGTTACTTCTGGCCACAAGCTCCTGCTAGCATGAGACTGGGCAGACTTTTTATGAGCTGTCACAGAAGGTACAGTGTGGCTCAGTAACGGAAGCTGTAACATACCCACACAGGATAGATACCTGCCTTGGACTGGAAGCAAACTGGGTGGATGCTGCCTCTTCACCCATCTTACTCTGGCAGATCTCATGTGCCTTCCCCAGCAAGCCAACTGAGGTAGGGGCTGAGCCTGTGTCTAAGGGCCCCCACCATTCCTGGTTTTGTTTTTTTTTTCCCCAAATCGTTTATGTACCATTAATATTTTGGAGAATCCTAATTATTGATGAAATGGGGCATCCCACATCTTACAGGATCTGCACACCAATTTAGAGCTGAGTCACAGGATAAGAATATTTCACAATTCCTGGGTTAAGAGTCCTCGAGGCCCCAGGTGACTTCTTCTGAAACATTGAACACTTTTGTAGACAGTGATGGGGTAGAGCCAACCTCTGAAAGGAGATAAGCCTGGCCATTGTAATAAAAGTTCACTTATGAAAACATGCAGCTAGCCTGCAGGTCATAGTTTACCAATTCAGTTTTTTTTTTAATATTGAAAATTCAGTTTTCTCTTGTTATTGAATAGTTTGGTGTCTCCTTAAGTTTTGCAAGTAAGGCAAGTCCCTTATTTGGCTTACCCTAGTCCAGCTCTAGGATACCTATTGCTTTCTATGCCACATTTATTTCCTTCTTTCCTGGTACCGATACACCAAATTTCCTTTGTAGACAATCCCTCTGTTTCTATTCTTAGTTGTGTGATTTGTGCATGATCAATTCCTCCCCCAGCTCCAAGTATGGGTCCCGAATGGCTTAAGCCAGTCAACTGGTCTTTTCCCTACAGGATGGTTGCTTCAAGGCGTAGGCAATTAAGTAGGTCCAAGAAGAGTAAAGCTGGGATTTATCCTGGGAATGCAGGACCATAGACACTTTCTCCTCTCTGGGCTTGTGGTGTGAAGATATATGGTCAGAAGCTGCTGGGACCACAAGAAGTAAGCCTGAAACACTGAGGTGACCCTGTAGGTCCTGTCAAAAAGGTAGAATGCAGGGATGGACGCAGATTTTGAGACCTGTATTTTATACTGTGTTAGTGCTATCTTTAAGAAAATGAACACACGATTAACTATGAATACAACATTAAGTACAAATTTGAACATATAGTTAGAATGAGAAAATAAGTCATGATAAATTGGAAGAAGCTGACAAATCCTAGAAATATCATAATACCCAGGAAAATCACATAACATCTTTATTAATTAACACCTGATGCACCTCTACAGTATTTTTCCCTATGTTTTTGGATGCATGCTATTTGACCATGTCTTTATAGGGCAATAATTTTTTTTTAGAGAGAGGATGAAAAGATAGGATTTCCTTTAGTATGGTTGACTGAAATTTTTGTATTATTGATAGTTTAAAAAGTCTGTTTCAGCATTTCCCAATTCAGTATTGCTAATGCTATATAACCTTTTTAGAATTGTCAAATATAGGAAACTTGTTTGTCTTAAGCTTGTCTTACTACATTCCCATATGCAAACTAGAGGTTAAATAACGCCTCCCTACTTCTTAAGACCGTCATAAGATTTTGGCTCAAATGTCTGCTCCAGGTCTTGTGAAAAATAAAACTTCTTTCCTGATGTTTTGACAATTCCTGGGGACAGTATTGTATTTTCCTGGTAGTTATTTTTGGGCAGCCCAGCATCTAGCCACCTGATTTCAGTGATACTATTTTCTGTCTTTCCTTCCCTCCCCCATTATTAATCTGTACAGTTGAGGGGAACCCACTTCCCAAGTTCAGGGTTGGAATTCTTGCCCCATACTCAAGTGCAGCACCACCTTGCTTTCCTCTTGGTCACAGCAATCAGCTCTCGGGTGAACACAAGAATCTGTCAGAGTCCATTATACTCAATTCATCTTTTGTTGAAACTTCTGGGAAAGAGATATTCCTGAGAAGGTGTGAAGTCTGATATGGTATCAAATGTGTCCAAGCAATTGCCAGACTGTATGAGCTAAGAGGGAGAAAAGTGGACTAAATTTAGCTTCCTTTTCTGCTTTTGTAATGTTTGGGGAAAGGGAGTTATTGTCCCATTGTTAGGTTGACTGTTATCAAAGTTTGTGCCAAAGGAAAGAAGAAGAGATGCTGAAAAGGAAATTGTGGAGGGTGCATAAAAAACTGAATTTGATTCTCCTTACAAGGGGAAGGCATCTCAGCTTCTTGACTTTTAAGAGTAAATGTTGGGTCTAGCCAAGAGCAGCAGCAAGACAGCCAGATCTCCCTATGGTTTCTGGTCCAGCTATTTCAAGTCACATTTAATGCCCAGGATATTTGAGTTGGGAGGGCTCTTCTGAAAAGGGAAGAATTGGAAATAGTAGGATTTCATTACCCAAAAATAAATTTCATATTCAATGGGAGTCTGACTTGCAATTTATTTTTAACGTTTTTTATTGTATAGTAAAACATAAATACAAAGCAAATAAATAAAAAAAGCAGTAGTTTTCAAAGCACTCTTCAACAAATAGTTACAGGGCAGATCCCAGAGTTTGTCACGGGCTATCATAAGATCCTCTCAGATTTTTCCTTCTAGCTGCTCCAGAAGATAGGAGGCTAGAAGGAATATTTTTTTTTACATCACAATTGACTTTTTTTTCTTTTTTGTGAAAAATAACGTATATTAAAAAAAATAAATTTCAAAGCACAGCACCAAAATGGGTTGTAGAACATATTTCAGAGTTTGTCATGGGTTACAATTCCACAATTTTAGGTTTTTACTTCTAGCTGTTTTAAAATACTGGAGACCAAAAGAGATATCAATGTAATGATTTAACATTCATATTCATTTGTTATAGCCTATATTCTCTGTTTAACTCCACCATCACCTTTGATTTTCCATCCCTCTCTTTAGGGGTGTTTTGGCTATGGCCATTCTAAATTTTTCATGTTAGAAGGGTCTGTCACTAATATGGGGTAAGGAGATGGAACTATTTGATGTTCTGGAGAGGCTGGGCTAGGTTTCAGGATTTATCTGGACCAGGGACCAGGGACCCATCTGGAGGTTGTAGGTTTCTGGACAATTACACTAGTGCATAGAACCCTTATAGAATCTTCTACATTGCCCTAAGTGTTCTTTAGGATTGTCTGGAATGGTGCTGGTTGGGGGTTGGTAGGTTATGATAGAGAGCAAGGTCTACCTGAAGCTTGCATAAGCGCAACCTCCAGAGTAACCTCTTGACTCTATTTGAACTCTCTCTGCCACTGCTACTTTATTAATTACACTTCTTTTCTCCCTTCTGGTCAGGATGGAATTGTTGATCCCATGGTGCCAGGTCTGGATTCATCCCTGGGAAGACTTGCAATTTTTATTGATCTTGACTCTTAAACTCCAAAGACACTGGAAATCTTGGTCTATATATATATATGATACCATGAAGACTCAAGACAGAATTAGTCATCCATTCTTCTGAGCACCCATGGCACTTTGCACATACCAATCATGATAGCCCTTTTCTCAGTGTGTACAGTATATGTTTATGGAACTATCTTCAATACTAGACCAGAAGCTCCTTCAAAGGATTTTGTTAGACAAATTTGGACTCCCAGTTCTTTCACAGGCCCATTGGACAAATTATTTTAACCTTTATGAAAGCTTTCAGTACCCGCTTTGGTGCAGAGTACACACTCCTCACTCTGATTGATTGAAGTTGAGATAAATATTAATTATTTCCCAGCAAACTGCTAAGGACAGATGTAGCAAGAATTCATGACTTTTGGACTCCTGACCCAAGCGTCTTGTACAACTGTGTTTTTTCAAGAAAGAAAAAGCCATTTCCGGAACTTGCGTCCCAAATCCAGTTTCTTCATGTTTGACAGGAGAACTCATGGTAACTCAAAGCAACTCCTAGCCATGGGGCTTAGAACTCTATACAGAAGGAACCATGTGGCCAAGCTCTATGCACAGCTGATTAAATATTTGAGCAACTCATTTTGCAATGTGATTTTATTAAGTGGCTAGCCAGTGTGCTAAAACCATTCACAATTAGAGGGCTCAGAAATAGCCTTCGAATGCAAAGGCACATCCTTCATGGCTTAAAATAGAAAAATCACTAACACTCTCCTGAAGGATGCAAATAGAGATGTTGCGTCATATGCCATATTTAATGACTCAATCAGAGACAAGTTCATGTCAATGGGACTTCTCAGGGGTTGCCCAAATGTTACCATATGACAAGAAGTTGTAAAGCCTGATATAGGACTTGTGTTCTATTGATAATATCCATTGAATGTAGTCACGGTTGGAGTTTATATTTATGTTAAGTGCTGGAGAGTAATCACTTCCTTTTGAGTTGTCGATGGTTGCCTGATTTTCTCTGATGTAAATGAATTAGGGAGACTTCCTGCTGCACACATTTAGAAAAAGAATCTAATGAGTTAGAATTTTCTACTATGGAGCATAGTGGGTTATGGACACTTTTATTTTTTTTGTAATAGAATAGAATAGAAATCACTAGTATACATCACAGGTAGTAGGGTAAATGATGTTTCTTGCAACTTTTGTTTTAATTTCCCATGTAGAATTGATAGTTATGTTTAAAAAATCATCTTACTATGGTCTTGATAAAAAAGTTTAAAAAAAAAAAAAAAAAGAAATCCCTGGATTTTAAGACTCTTTGTAAGGTGGTTTTGCCACATGTTCATTTTCATCTATTGACACAGATATTTCGGTGAACATTAAATACTGCCAAAACTCATTTGGTCAAAACTCATTACAAAACTCAATAGTAGATAATACCTACTAATCCCTGAGAGTGTGGAAGTTGCTTTACACATTTTATTTTCAAGGTAAGCTGTTAATATCCCTATTTTAGCATCGAGGAATCTAATGTTTAAAATTGTTAATTGACATGTCCAAAGTTACACCACTAGCAAGTGTCTCCTGCTAGATCTCACCCTCTTTTCCTTAAATGTGGCATTTTAATGAAAGCTAAATTAAGCACACAATTTTAGTTAAAGGTGCTCTTCAATTCCATTGATTTTGGATTTGGAGGAAACTTGAACATTTTGGACTTGGTGGTTTGGGAATTTACCTGGCACATATAAAGATCTGGTCTTTTGGGAGAATGTTGGGAAAGATAGTACCAAAAGAGTTGGTAGGCAACTGCCCAGCCTTCCTGGAAACTGAATCAACAGATATAAGGAGATAAAAATAGGAGACAATCTGCATCAACACTGAAAACAGAGAAAGACATCCTTTATAATTCAGGCTTGGAAGAATTTCAGACCAGACATAGCCACCAAGAGCCAATTCACGGCTCCATGTCTGTGCATTGGAAAGTCAGAAGCCTGCTCCCTGGCCCATAATTCCTTAATTTGAAGGGTTAATAAACCCTCTCCATTGCTAATCTCTCTTCCTCGTCCTGCCAGAACTCCTTCCTCTAATGCTTATCAATTCATGCAAAGAAATACCAGGGTGGGGATAGCTAAGTATCCTGAGCGTGTTTGCTTTCAGATCCCTTCCTTGTCCTCTTCCCCTTTTCAGCTCTGTGAAGTGGGAAAGGAAGGGGGGTAGGGAGCAGAGTCGGGGTGCAAAGGAAAGCTGACCCCCTGCAGGTTGTGTTCTCCAGGCTTCCATGTGTCAGTTGGCTTCTGCCAAATGGGAGGTGCTAGTGGAAGGGAGAAGTCGGAGTATTTCTTCACCTCCTTCTCTATCTCAGTGGGACATATCCAGAAGCAGCTGGTGTTTCCTCGAAGGCCCCAGCTTCTGTTGGAAAGGCCCACCATAGCACCAGTCTCTCCTGTTCATTCCCCTGGCTAGGGGTCATAGTGGTTTCCTGCTGTTGCTAATCTGATTTGCCTCATCATACCCTATTGGCTCCTTATATTTCTAACACCTATGTAACTTGTTCTCTGCTTAATGTCGCTTAGTTTTAAATACTTACACTTCTTTATGCTTTCCTGATTGTATCCTGACTGATATAGTGGGGTGTGTGGGTCATCAGCTTAGGACAAGACTCTGAATCCTAGTTAGGTTTAGCTGGAGCAAATTGCCCCATGTTTACCTGAAATACCTGTGTCAGGGTGTTGGTTAAAAAATTGTGTATTTGAGAAACTACTGAGATGTAGATGGGATGGAGAAAGTGGGCTCTGGGTTTTGGATGACCTATCTCTACGACCAGCATCCTGACTGCTCTCTGCATTCAACTTTTTGCAGTGAATACGATTCCTGCTGGCTGATTGAGGAATCTTGCCTTGTGACTCTCTGAAGGATCTGGGGTAGCCAGAGGTTTACAGCTATTGTGTGTTCTTCATCTGGTCCGTTGACATTTTCTATTTGTTTTTGTTTTGTTTTGCTTTTGCAACAAATGAAATATATACTAAAATAAAATTCATAGATAATAAATCTCCCTGCATATATAACTTTAAAAATGGAATGCCACAACTATAAGATGAAGAAGGAAAATAAAGGTAATAATGTAAAATATAATTTATTTTAATATGTAAATGCTAAGGTATGATTTCACCAGAAGGCATAATGAATTGGTCAGACGCTTGCACCTGTGAGTTGGGATTTAAGAGGAGGAAGCAGATAACGTGCCATCAATATACAAGATGGAAAGAGAAAGAGCAGAGGTACCAGAGGAGGATCTAAAGTTAGAAACTAATGTTAGGGTAGTACAGACCAGAGTTATTTACCTGTGTTAAGAAAAGCAGGAAGTAACCTTAACTGAAATGGGGTTAACATGCCAAGATAAACTACATATTGACATAGTGGAAAAAATGAGGAAGCATGATATATTGTCACTAATGAGCTGGGACTTATTTATATAAGTACAACATCAATTGCTTCGTTATGACATGGACCGAGGAGCGACAAAGTTTCATAGAAAACACACCTCCTATCTTGAAATCCTACCACATGTTGAGTTATTTATTCCATCTGTAGTACTTAAAAAGACCTCTGCGGAATATATCCTTCAATAGGTAATGAAGAACAAAGGATGGACTGGAAAAAGATGCAGTTATTCAGGAGGTGGTGGGGTCGACACTGAGGGTCATTATTGGAGTAAGATGGAAAAACAACAGGAAACCCTAAAATTAAGGTAAAAGTTCAATATTAGATTTCTTATCATTGTTCTAAAAATTAGAAGTAAGTGATAACATTTTAAATATTAAGAAAAATTATTGATAAAATTCAGTAAGGTTCTCA
>PVIY010040879.1:0-16514 GCA_004026745.1 Myrmecophaga tridactyla | reverse complement strand
TCTGATTCACCAAGTAAATTCTTCCTAAGATACAAATCACATGCAAGAGCTTCCCTCTTGCCATAATGCAGTTCAAATATACACCTAGTCTACAGAAGAACTGAAGCTCTTAGGTGGAAGGAAGTCTTTAATCAAGCTCTATGTGTGTATGTATATCTGTGGGGTGGGGAGGTAGGGGGGTGTTTGGGTGCAAGTATTTTCCTAAACGGGTAACTAAAGGGTTGAATGCATTAGCAGTTGAATTTTTTCTCTTCAGGGCATATTGCAAAACATGCTCAATGCAAACCTCTCCCTTTGAAGCATACACTATTCTCAGAGGGGACAGGAAGGCCTGTTCAGTTTCATTGCTGCTATCTCGCTATCACGCACTATGTGCTTACTGGGGCATCTTCCTGAGTAATCTGATGATGGTGTGGCTGCAGGAAAAGGCACAAGGAAAATACACGTCCCAGACTGGTAAGGTTTCACCTCCCTAGGCAGGCGCCCCATGCATACCCACAGGATCTCGCCCCACCCCCCTTTCCTTGCCCCATCCCAATCCCACTCCAGGGGCAACTGCAAATTCGTCAGCAGATGTCACATGGTGAAGGCTCCACTTCACATCCACTGTGAGGTCTGGGAGAGGCTCTGACTAGAAGTGGGGCTGGTGCAGAGCTGCAGACGGGGGGCCTTTCTCCAGCCTCTTGACGTGGCAGGAGTGACAGAACAGGTGGTCCTCTAACGGGTAGCAGCGGTGGCCGTCTTCATCATTGAGCTCCAGGCCGCAGTCCTGGTGGGAAGAGGCAGAAACATTCACTGGGAACAAAGCAAAACAAAACAGACTGCACAGCCAACCCCAAGGCTACAGGAAACACACAGCTCTAGCCCAGTGAGGGTGGGGCCTGTGCTATCCATACCGGAGCCACACGGCTGTCAAGCACTTCCAGTGTGGCCGACAGAAACTGAGATGTGCTTTCAGTGAAAAACAAACCCTAGATTTTGCAGACCTAAGGCAAGACAGGGTATAAAATATCTCAGTTTTTTTTAATCTTGATTACATGTTGAGATGAGAATATTTTGGATATGTTGGGTTAAATAAAAGATCATAAAAATTAATTCCACCTGTTCCTTTTTACTTTTTTAATGTGGCTACTAGGAAACTTAAAATGATGCATGTGGCTTGAATTTGGGGCTCTTGTAATTCCTGGACAGCACTGGCCTGGAAAGTGTGTATAGGACTGTTGAGCAAACATCTTCATCTTTTTTTCCAGGGGCCACTGATAATGAGTCCCACCTATTTCTTCAGTGCTGGCAGTAGGATCGAGCTGTGTACCCTACACCCCCATCCTCCCCACCCACGGGGTCGCAAAATAGATCTCCTTCCATGGGCAAATCCACTGAATTCTGGCTGGCATGCCACAGGAGCCTGAAGCGTGTGCACCCTTTCCAGGGCTGGTGGGGGGTGACCCTGGCCTTCGGGCCAGTCACTGGGCCCCTGTGGCTCTTCAGCCTGGGTGTGACAGAGGAGGGGCAGGCAGGCCCCCACCACCTTCACACCACTCAGCTAACATGCCTACGTCCAGGGGGTTTCTTTATGATTTCCAGGGCTCAGCTGGGAAAGGGGCTCCTTGCAGAGAGAACAGCCTACATGCTAGAGGGGAGGGAGTCTCTTTCCAAACTGCACCACCTCTGGCAATCTGACCCCCAGACAGGACCTGAAGTGCATGGCTGCAGGTGACCCCTAACTCTGGAGCTAGAGGGAACGGCCACTGCGACAATTTCAGGGCCTGACAATTCCGAATGCATAGAAAATCACGAAGACCTTCATAGCCCAGACATCAGCATCCTCTCCTGGCCCACCCCACCTTCAGGCTTCACCCGTTTTCTGCCAGCTCCACGGGGCAAATGCTTGTCAGAGTCTCATTGACCATCCTGTGCCCCATCCAACCAGGACAGCCTTTCTCCTGCCATCTAAGGTGGGCCTGGGTGGGAGGGGCCTACCTCGCAGTGGTAACACTCCACGTGGTAGTCTCTGTCCATGGACACAACACGGATGGTCTCATCTGAGCCCTGGGACGGGAGAAAAGCAACAACACAAAGGAGAGGGCTGGTCAGAGGCCCATCGGGCTCCACATGCCATGGGGTAGGGAGGGAGGATGGCTGTGAGAGCGCAGGTATACAGCCTTCCAAGAGTATAAATCCACAGGTGACCCTAACACTTGTCAGAAAAACAGCAAATTTAGCCTCGGGGAGAAGAGGGGTGAGTGATGCTAGTCCTAATTTCTGGAGTGCCAGAGTCAACACTGAAAACCCAAAAACTTAAGTGGGCATTTATTCTTCAAAAAAAAGAATAAAAAACAAGCTCTCCATCTCATCTTTGAAGCTAGGAGTTAGTACCAAGTAAAATAGTTTGACCTGAGCATAAGGACAAATAGGGTGTGAGGAAGGGACTGGGCTGGGCCAGCCAGCCAAGGAGAAAGGGGCTGCTCTCAGTGAGGACACCATCAGCAGTAAGATTTTAGGACGATTTTTAAAAAAGTATAAGGACAAGACAGCAAGCTTATAAATGACCCCAGGGAGATATTCATGTATTAGAAGATGCAGGGAACATGTTTGAAAGAGCATCTTACCTCTGGTGGAAGGATGGGGAGCCCACAGGCTGCACACTTAGGGGCCAAGACCCTGGGGGAAGGAAGCAAAGAGGTAATGAAATGGATACTATGGTGTTTCTGGGTGGCAAGGCCCAGAAAAAAGCCCCATATCTGGAGGCTTGGTGACACCTTCTTGCTGGCCCCATTTCCTACCAGTTGCTCTTCTCCTGCAGTCCTTCAAACCTCAGATAATGACTAAAGACTCCGGCTCACTCTGGGATATCCTTCAGAATTGCTCTGGAATTGTTCCCCAGGCTCCCTCGACCTCTACTTAGAGCAGAGACCAAACCTGTTTACACAGGCCCGGGTCAACCAAGACCAATAGGAACCAACACCAACTGGGTAGACTTTAAAGTTAGGTGAAACTGGAGCCTCAGGGCTTGACAGATTCCCCAGAGTTTGGATATAGTTTTGTTTTGGTTGCTGTCTGGTTCTCTAAATATGATTCTTCAGCCAGTTCCTGTCTGTACTGCCACTGCTCGACCTCCCAAGGCCCCTGCTGCAACCCTCCAAATGATTAAGCCTTTGCTGGACCTGTGGACTGATGGGGCACCCTTCAACATGCTTCCACCTTTCACTCTGCTGAGATCAAGGCGGTCTGTGCATGTGGTTCCTCTCTGCTCCTGACCCTCCTTACTTGTGGTAATCCCGGACGCAGTAGATCTTGTTCTCTGAGTCCACTGTGAAGGGCACGCCATCCAAGCACTCATTACAGATAACACAGCGGAAACAGCCGGGGTGGTAGGACTTCCCCAGGGCCTGCAGGATCTGGGGACATAAGGGTGGAGAGGCCAGGACTCAGCAGGGATCACAGGGAAGGCATGTGGAAGGCAGAGACACATGTAAGGCCAAAGGGTCACGTGAGCAGTCACGCGCATGGAGCTCAACTCCTTGCGTGGCAGAAAAGGCCAATCCATTTAGATGTGTAAACAGGAAGAGAGAAAATAGGGATCTTTCTCCTGTACTTGACAAACCTCTCACAGGGTCTCTGAGCCAGGAGCCAGGGTCCCTACCATTCCACTTTCAGAGCAGGAAGCTCTGTTACGGTTATTTCCTAAAAATCTGTGCTGTGGTGGGCCTGGGGTCACTCCCAGGGCCAAAACCCATCAGGAAGAGGCAGGAAATAATGCAAAGCAGAGCCACAAAAGGATCAACTCCAGATCTGATGCACTCTAACGACTGAGATCTGATGGTTTTAGTGAAAATAAGTCGGGAGTTTTCTAGAATTTGTAGCTGAAAGCACCTTCACTGACTCAAGAGGAGATTACTATGTGATGATATTGTGAACCATTGATTGTATACCTTGTAAGGAATGTTTGTATATTAAGAATGTTTGTGATTGTATATTGTTTTGTCAATAAAAGTATTGAAAAAAAAAGTGGTATCTGATAGTATCTTTCTCTGCATTATTAAAATTCTGGTTATACTTAAGAGTTCTTCTGTCTTTAAAACAGGGTGTTATTACCAGACAGACATTTCCTACCAGTTTTCAAGTCCTAGACAAGAGCTGTGAGAGTCCAGGGTCGACCCTGCCTTATCCTGCGTGGTAGAAATCATTTCCAGAGATGGCCACCAAGTCCAACCTCCCTACAGATGCCACACATGCTGACCTTCACATCCAGAGGTGGACAGGATTTCCCCTTCCCTTGAGTCTGGGCTGGAATTGTGACTTTATTAATAGAACAGGGAGGAAATGATGTTCTGAGACGTCTGAGAGCTGGACTCAAGAAGACTGGCAGTTTCCACTTCCTCCCTCTTGCTGTAACAAAGTCCAAGCCAGACCCCTGAATGCTTAGGCCTGGACGGGAGACGCCATCTTAGACATTCCAGTCCAAAAGTGCCACCAGCTGAACGCAACTGCGTAAGCGACCCCTGCCAAGGCCAAGAAGGGCAGAAGAACTGCCCCACTGAGCCCTGACCTAATTCCTGACCCACATAATCATGACAAATAATAAATCACTGCTGTATTCAACCACTAAGTGTTGGGATGGTTTGTCAGGTAGTGATAGATAAATGAAACACCCTGAGACCCAAAGAAGTCTGAGGACATCCAGAAGTAAAAGTAGGGCATAGCCATGTGCCTACTTTGGGCACAGTGGCCCTCATAGGCAGTGGGTTTGTTAAAAGGTCTCTCCAAAGAAGAACAAATTCTGACCCTAGAGAGTCAGGCAGGCAGTCAGCGAAACGGGGAGAAGGTGTATGGCTCCTGCCTGCTTTCCACTGAGACAGTGGAAGGAGAGCCATGTTCCCCAGGGAGGCCTTGGATACTAATGAGGACGCAGCTCTGTTAATGAGCTAAGCTCTGCCATGGTCTATCAAAGCCTGGATGACAGCAGGTGCTCTTTGCAAACAGGCAAGGCTCTGGGTCACTGCTGTCTCATAAGCGTTAGTATATAATCAACAGAAATGAGTTTTATGTCTACCAGAGAAATGCACAAAAATGTTCACGACAACTTTATTCATAAGTGATCCAAACTAGAAATCACCCAAATTCCCATCAGCAATGATGATAAATAAAGTGCAGTATATCCACACAATGGAATTCTACTTAGCTCTGAAATGGAATGTATACTGATAAGGTGACAACATGGATGAGTGTCAAAAACATTTTACTGAGAGAAAAGGCACCAAAAGGGAGCTCCAGAGCCAGCAAAATGAATCTGTGGCAATAGAGGATGGAACGGGGTTACCTTTGTGGGAGGAGGGCAACAAGGAACTTTGTGGGGTGTGAGAAATTTTCTTCCCCTTGATCCCCCTGTGGTGGCTACCTAGTTATGTGCACGTGTAAAAAATCCATCCAGTTACTTTTCAATAAAAAGGTAAAAGAAAATTTGCAAGGATTTGCCATTGCACTTCCTTTAGAGAAAAGAATAACCAGGTCAGCCTGGAAAGAGATTTAACTTTTTCAAAATAAAAGAATGCCATATAATCATTTCCTCTGACCAGGATATCGAAGGCATTCTTAAAAGCTAGTCTCTGATGGTAAACAATGTGATTCCTAATTGGGATGGAACTCTATATTCAATAGCCTCACAATCTCATAAGGAGGCCAGGAAGGAAAATTCTACAGAAGAGATAAAGATACTGAGGCCTGAGAGGACCTCAGAGAGCCAGAGGCTGAACAAGAATGGAATGCATAAAACCTGTTCTTTGTTCCTCCGCCTCACACCTAAACAACAGGCCCAAAAACTCATCTTAGGAATGGCCTGAGCCAGCAGGACATGGGCGGAGAGACAATCGTGTTCATGTGAGTTTCTGCATCTAACTTCAAGTCGGCTGAAATTTCTGTAGTAAAAAAATAAAAAGGCACCATTTGGCATCTCACTTGGGACATTACAAGGGTCACAAAGAAATCAGAGAGGGTATCAGCATGATCCAAATAGACAAAAGGAGGCACATTACCAGAAACATCGTGCAGTCTGACCCTCCTGCGTCAAGGATGCTAATGACAATAAAGGTCAACAAAGCAGACTCTACTAAGTGCAAGCAAGCTGCATGCACAGGGTTCTTCTTTAAACGAACCATAACCACAAATTAGGGTAAGAAACACAGTTCTCAATTATTTCCTTTTTTATCTGAATGCATTCCCCCCCTCTCCACCACGCTTTTATCTTGTTCAGCTGGCACTACTCACCATATCCATTATCAGATGACCACAGAGAAAACACCTGTCAGCAGACTGCTGGAAACCAGAGTACTGTGGAAGAAAGAGAAAACAAAGTGAAACCCAGGGAAGGAGGATGAATCCAACCACTTCTCTGCCAGTCAAAAGGCTAACCAGAAACTTCTCAGAGACATTCCGTGAGGAACCTGTCATCCCCCCGAGAGCAATGCTGCTGTGTGATGATTCATGGAGTATCTTCTGTCGCAAAAGCCATTACAAATACTAATATCACTCACCATGACAACAACTGCGTCTGGCCACCCACCAGTGTCATGCTTGGTGTAAGAGACAGTACACAGAAAGCTTTCATCTCTAACCCACTCGCTTTCAAAGAGAGATTCTCTAGCATCAGCTACATGTTGCAAGAAATGCAAATGATCAGACCCACTCTAGGCCTAGTGAATCAGAAACTCTGTGGGTAGGGCCGTGTGTTGGTTAAATTCACGTGTCAACTTGGCCAGTTAGTCTGGAATACAGGAGATCCCCCAGGGCATCTCTTAGTACTGCCAAGCTCTGTGATTAAAGTCAATGGAACAATGCAGCAACCCAATCCTGGCAGGACTTCTAATGGCCCAGAAATGTCAGGAATGAAGGTCTGAATCCCCTATCAGGCAGAGAACCACAGCCAAGTAGGGTCCTTGCTGAGGGTAAAGGGAACATGGAAAGGGCAGTAGAAGGTAGTTATAAAACATGACCAGTTACAGAAACAAGGACTATAATGGTTATGAATATTTCTTGTTTTGAGTATGCTTGTATATAAACATAAAGCAAATATCTTCATTTTTTCCTCTATCTTATCACTATCATGTGACAAGCTGTATTAACTTCTTTTCTCAGTATTTAAACTTGATAGGATATCAAGTTTAAGAGTGAATATTGATGGAGGTGGCCTAAGGGTACATGACTGAGGAATGGAAGAGGGAACTGGGGTGTACAGATACAATGGACTACTGAGTGGCTGCAAGAAAAAATGAAGTTGTGGGGTCTGCAACGAGGTGAATGAACCTTGAGGACAGTATGTTGTTGAGTGAAATAAGCCAAAAATGAAATGACAAATATTCTAACATCTCACTAATATGGACTAACTATAATGTGCAAACTCTGAGAATTGAATTCAAGAGCACAGGCTATCAGGTGAAGGCCTGTTGTAAAGGGTCCTAAATTGAAAGCTCTTACAGCAGTCACATCTAGTCCAGAGTTATAACTGTTATTTCTAAATTCTGAGGTGCTAAGCTGTGTGTATAACCTGGTCATTCCCTCAACTTTTGGGTATTTTGTGTAAAACTTGAGATTCAGAACTGGAGTTCTGCAGCTATGAAAGTCAACACTATCCCAAGCAGCAACTGTTAAAAACACTGAAAAAGTGATCAGACTTCAACTAGAGATATGAATGAAGCTGATCTGGGTAGGACTAAGGTAAGTCAGACTAAAGGGTAAAGGATGATACTGACTGTATTTTAAAACTTCAACTT
This sequence comes from Myrmecophaga tridactyla, assembly GCA_004026745.1. Lineage (NCBI taxonomy): Eukaryota > Metazoa > Chordata > Mammalia > Pilosa > Myrmecophagidae > Myrmecophaga > Myrmecophaga tridactyla. The sequence continues at coordinate 8,748 of PVIY010040879.1, read as the reverse complement.
TTGTGTCAGACCAAAGGAAAAGATGTTTATTTGGTGCAAAATTTACATTTTTGGTTGCACACTATCGAATTTAAGTTGTATGGTCAGTTTATTCAAACACCGTAATTACAAGGGACCTCGACTAGACAGTGAGATCTTGGGGTTTGTACAGGTTGGTGTGATGCCCCTATACATCTCAGAGTAATGTGAACAGAAGATTAAACAGTATTTGCAAAGTCCCCTTGAGGGACTCGGGAAAAAGGTGCAAATATTAAACTTCCCCACCTGGGGAAGACTTGATATTCTCGGAAGCATTGGGGACTGCCAATCTGATGGGCCAGGCCCTCAATCTTGGGGCTAGCCGTTATGAAATTTCTTCCTGCAGAGGAGAGACCAAGCCTACTTCTGATTATACCTAACAGTCACCTCCTTTTGTCACTCAGATGTGGACTCTTTCTCTCTCTAAGCCAAGTTGGCAGGTGAAGTCACTGCCCTCCCCTCAACGTGGAGCATGACCCCAGGGCTGTAAAGCTCCCTGGTAAGGTGGGACATAAACCCAGGGGTGAGCCTGGCCCTGGCAACGTGGGAGTAAGAATGCCTTCTGCACCAAAAGGGGGAAGAGAAATGAAACAGAATAAAGTTTCAGGAGCTGAGAGATTTCAGAGAGTCAAGAGGTTATTCTGGAGGTTATTCTTATGTAGTATATAGATATCCCTTTTCAGTTTTTGTTGTATTAGAGTAGCTAGAGGGAAATACCTGAAACTGTTGAACCATAATCCAATAGCCTATCACTGAAGATGACTGAATAACTACAGAGCTTTTAAGATGCGTGATTTCGTGTGATTGTGAAAACCTTGTGACTGGAACTTCCTTTATCCAGTGTATAGACAGATGAGTAAAGAAAAATAAAGACAAAAAATAAATAAACAGTAGTGGAGGATGCGAGACAGGATGTTCTGGGTATTCTTTTTTACTTTTATTCTCACTTTTATTTTTTAGAGTAATTAAAATGCTCAAAAATCGATTGTGATAATGAATGCACAGCTATATGATGATACTGCGAACCACTGATTGTACACTTTGGATGATTATATGGTATGTGCATGTGTATCTCAATTAAAAAAAAAAACAAAAACAGGGACTATTACCCAAGGACTTGCATCCTACTCTGGAGAAAGTTAGTGTATTTCCAGTTGTAAGCAGGACAGTTGAGTATTATTAGGCAAAAATATGTTATTGTTTTTGTTTAGAGAATAAGTATGGACTTAGGAGATGTGTATGGGTGCCAAGTTGACAAGGGGTAGACTGTGATGGTTAAGTTCATGTGTCAACTTGGCCAGGTTTTGATGTCCAGTGGTTTGGTCAAGTGAGCACTGGCCTGATTGTTACCGTGAGGACATTTTGTGGATTTAAATCATCAGCTAAGCTGATCACATCCATGGCTGATTACATCTACAGTCAACTGAGAGATCGCCTTCAGCAATGAGAGATGTCTCATACATCCAGCTGTAGGCCCTAAAAGAAGAAGTGATGATTTCAGCAGTTAGAGGGGAGAACTTCCATCTCTACTGCAGATGGCCAGTTTCTCCTGGGGAATTCACTGAAAACCTCATCAGTCTGCTCTACAGAATTTGAGTCTGCCCAAGACCACAGTTGTGTGAACCAAATCCTACAAAATAGCTCATAAAATTTACATTAGATAGATAGATAGATACAGATCTATATCCTGTTGGTTCTGTTTCCTTAGAACTCTGATGCAGGCTCTCACACTATGTTTTCACAAGCCCTCCAGGAGATGTGGCACTTTAATTTTAATGGCCACTGCGCTAATCCTTAAAACAGTTTTGCAAAGTATGTATTTCTATCCCCATTTCTCAAATGGAAGCAAACAGAAGCTCAGAGAGGTTAGGTGACCTTCTCAAGGACACACAGGTTAAAAGGGGTCAAGTCAGGATTCAAATTCAAGTCTGGTTCTGCTCTCAACCCCAGTACCTCTCATACTTAGCTTCAAAGAAACTTGAGAAATACTGTGTACCTTACCCTACCATAACACAGGCAAAAAATACCCACAGCTGGAGTTTTGAAAAAAATGGGTAACTCTCTTCAGAAAACATACTAGGTACTACACACTGGAAGATAGTAAAAGCTTAGATGTTGCAAACAAGGGACAACATAATGGAAAGGGAGACGGGTTAAAAAAAAGAAAAAGGGAAAATTTTCTGCAATTCTACACCACGTATTTTGTAGGTTTCTACTGCCCAGCATCTACTCCTTATTCCTGTGGAAATAGTTCTCTTCATTTGGGAGCCAACCTCCACAACCTCCATCTTGTGATCCCATGATTCCTGTGCGGCTGACCTCAGGCCAGTGTCAAGGTGGGGCATGTGATTCACACCAGCCAATCAGAGCATCCCATCCCTCTGGCAGCAATGATTTGTGCAGGGATGGGCATATGACCCAACAAGAGCCAATGAGATTTCAGGAGACTTTCGCTACGGCTTCTGAAAGCAAGACAGGCACTGTTCACTCCTCAGATCGGGAACTGAGAACATGAACTCTGGAGTGTTACCACTCTGTGGCCATCACACAGTGCCTGAGACCAATGTTAACACTTTGGAAGGCAGAACCAAGAACTGAAGAGCTAATGACTCCTGTTGGCATTGCTGGAATGAATTTCCTTTTTGCTTCAGTGAGTTTGGGTTCAAGAGTTATAATGAATCAATTCTTATCCGTGAAAAGCAAATAGAACTCTCCTCCAAGGTGGGGAGGAGAGGGCACTGTATATCTGCAAAGAAGCTGGCCCATCGCTGGGTCTCATGTCTGGGAGATGGCAGACACTTACAGTAACAGGTTAGCTCAACTACCATTTCCCAAGCACCCCCTCTCTACTTGGTGTGTGCTATGCTCTTAAGATGTAAAAGTGAAGAAGCATCTTCTGCCCACACTAGGAGTTGACAGTTAAGTGGAGGAGGAAGACCTGTAAGTGGAAGCTGAAGCAGTGTGCTAACTGCTCTGCCAGGGCAAGCCCCGGGCCAGGTGGCAGCACAGAGGAAAGGTATGTGATTGTGGGAACAGCAGGGACAAGGACGGCTGTCCGAGTTATCTGGGCAAAGAAAAAGGGGTAGAGACATTCTAAGCAGGGGAAACGTCACAAGCAAAGGCATGAAGGACGTGAAATTACGTGGGGTGGACAGAACATGGCAAGTCACAGAGAATGAGCAAGAGACACAAGGCTGTAGAGGGAGTCAGATCTCAGAGTGCTCCCGAGCCTGTTTTTACCCCTGGAGATACTGGGGCCTGAGCAGGTCAGATCCACATTGTGTATGGCCTCCTCATGCAGGAGTGTGGGTGAGGCTGTTATGCTTGTCAGGTAGAGCCATGATGAAGTTGTCAGTTAAGGAGACATACGGAGAGCCCAGTCCACAAGTCTCGATGTTTGCATTTAGGGAGAGATGCAAAAGGAGGACAGGTACAGCATGAAGCCCAGGATTCTAGCAAGGGGATAGTGGCCTGGGAATAGAGGTCAATCTCAGAGATAAAGAAAAGATGATGATGCTTTCTGCTTCAGACAAGTGGAGTGTGAGGGCTGGGGGACAGCCCAGGGACATGACTTGTGGGCAGCGAGATGTTAGTAGCTGGTTCTCAAATGTGCTGGGAGGGCTGGCGCTCAGATCTGGGAGTCACTGGTTACATGGAAGGACTTTCAATTCATGGGCAGGGCTGAATTCCAGGGAGAGCAGGCACGATGAAAAAAGAAAAGGGCCCAGGGCCCAGTCCAGGGGTGGGGAGGGGACACCAGGGTTTAAGAGATCAGTGGAAGAGGCAGAATTGGGGAAAGCGATGAGAGGACAGGTGAATGACCCTAGAAGTACAAAGCTCTACAGTTTGTCATTTGCCTCAGGAACCTGGCCTATCCCCCATGCACCTATGGAAAAAACGCCAGGGCCCCTCTCAGGCAGTACAGCTTCCTAAGGCCACTGGCTAGCACAGGAGACCACCCTCTTCTTTCTGCTCCCAGCCTCTCCTCATCCTCTTTCCTTCTGAGTCTGGTCAGGGCTGGGGGCAAGGGAGGCATGGCTGCATACTCACCAGGAAGTCTTCCTCACAAAACACTTTGCCATTGACAAAATAAAAGGCTTTTCCCCTCAACTTCCGGCCTAAGGAAAAAACACAGACAGGGTAGAAAGGAAATGTTAGTGTGCAGTGAAAAGAGATGGAGAAGAATGGTGCTGGGGATTGAATCATGTTCCCCAGTAAAGGCATGTTCAGGTCCGAACCCCTGGTCCTGTGGTGTGAACCTATTTGGAAGCAGGACTTCTGAAGATGTTGTTAGTTAAAGTGTAGACAAACTGCACAAGGGGGTGCCCTAATCCCATACGGCTGAAGTCCTTTTAGGCAAAGGGAGTTGGACACAGAGAGAAGACAGAGGGAGCAGCCAGAAGCCAACGGAACCCAGAAGAGAGAGGAGACGTTCAAGGGAAGCCCATTCCAGGTCAGCAGGAGCAGGTTTACGGCAGTCTCTGGGCCAGCTCCTCAGCAGCACTCACACACCTGAAAGCATTTCCAATGGCAGGGACAGAACACTCAACAGACTCCGTGGGAGTTCCAAAAGCAACAGATTCTAAACACGGACGGTATCAAAATATGAAAGCAAAAATCACCAACATCACAAACATGAACGGTGCTCGAGACACAGAGAAACCCACTAGGCAAATACTGACCGCCCTGCCTCGTGAGGCCCCAAGTCAGGCAAAGCAGCGTGAGGCAGGTGGGAGAAGGAACAGCCGTGAATATTCGTCTGATCTCAGAGAAGACCCTCACAGCATCACTACAGGGGAAAAAGCCATAAAATAAAACGAAGTTAATATGAAAACCTCCAGATGGACTAAAGACCTAAATGTGAAAACCAAAAACTATTAATAAGAAAATACAGATGACTGTGTTTGTCTTTGGAAAAGTATTTCTTGGGTAAGACATACAAAGTGCACCTTATATGGGTAAGGCTTGATCAGTGTGACATAAAAAAATTAAACTTTTGTACAACAAAGTTTAAAAGAAAAGACTGTTTAAAAGTCCAAAACTGCAGACAGGTCAAGTCCCCCTGCAGCAGGAGATGGAGAGACAAGGTCAGAGGATGGGGCCTTGGTGCAGAAAACTCTAGAGAGAGAGGAAACGGGAGGGCAGCTCCCGGCCCTGGGGAGGACGGCCGCAGACAGGGGGCTGAAAGGACGCTGAGGTTAAGAAAGGAACAGCAGCGGCTCTCAGGCTGACCACCTGTCTTTGTGCCTCTGAACTGTACTTATCTGGACAGTCCCGCCCTCCTCCAGGGCCCAGGCACAAGCCCTTCTTTGCTGTAGTGCCCGTTGCTGCCTGATCCACTGAGGTCTCGGTGTCTCCCTGACCCTCCCACAGGTTCCTGTAGAATTTTGTAATACTCTGAGTATATGCTACATCCCTTGAGGATAAAAATGCAATTTCATTTAGCTTCAGAATATAAGGGTTTGGCCATGTGCAATATTGTACAATAAATATGGAGCTGAAGGAGGGGGCAGGAGGAGGAAAGACAAGCCAAGGATCTGGAGATGACTACAAGACATTTAGCAAGGTATTAGTTTTTAGCAGGATATCCATATCTAAAACATAAGAACACCAACACATCAGTAAGAAAAAGACAAGTCATCCAATGGGAAAAATGAGCAAGGGATAAGAGCGGAAGGTGCACAGAAGAGAAAACCTGTTAAAGCCTGGGCAGGAACCATTTCAAAATGTATTCATCCCCACCAGCCATCAGGATAATGGAAATTTAAACCACAAAGAGATGCCATCTCATTCCCATTCCTCAGAGGGCAAGGAGACGGGAAGGACACAAACTGCCCACCACTAGAGGCACTGCACAACCAGAAAAGAAACACAGTTCACACTGTCTGCCCACAAATGAGGACCAGGTCCAGCCCCACTAGCAAAGGTCCTTTGTGTCTCTGCTCCCTTCTTGGAATTCCCACGGGATGACGGTTTCTGACACGAGGATCACATGCAAGGCCTATCCCAGAGGGCCTCCACAGTGCAGCCCTAGATGTGGCCACTAGAGGGGGCGAGGAGGCCACGTGGCAACGGTACGGGCCCTCCCCCAGGACGGGCTTCTGGCCCACCTGGGAAGCAATCTGTTGTATTAATAGATTACTTCTGTCCTGAAAATCACAGAGGAAGATCATTAAACATGCAAAAATGTTTAACCCCTGTATTCTAAGAAACCCAAATTAAAACAAGTTTTTTAACTAATGACACCAAGTTTTTTGTTTTTTTTTTTTGTAAGTTTGCAGTTGCCTGTCACTGCATATGTCTGTTAGCTGCTGCTGCTAGGGGTGTAAAATGATAAGCTCTCGCCAGAGGGGGAACTTTAAAATGCTTATTGTCAGACCCAGTGGTAGTGTCTGGAACTTAGAGAGAGAATCAGAAATGTGGATAAATATTTACTTAGATCCCAAATGGCAGCCTTCGAAGGACAGTTGCACAAAGCAGGACACATCTAAATGATGGACTATTATGTAGCCATTTAAAATAACAGTGTTTCAATGATATTGGAAAATGCTTATACTATAGAAGGATACCCACAATATATGGGTAACTGGAAAGAAAGAAAAAAAACAAGCTGAACAATAGTATTCTTAGTACAATTCCATTTCAGTAATTTCCACATACATACACACACCATTGGTATGCAAAAGGGGAAAAAAAAAACAGGAAGATTGCACAGTGAAACTAACAATGGTTAGCACTAGTAGATAGTATTACTGTGACATTTCACTTACTATTCTATAAATTTCTTTTTAAAATTTTTCTAATACACTATTATGTAGCACTGGCAGGTTTTATTAAAGAAAAATTTCACTTTGTACTTTATACAAGTCAACCTTTTAAAAATTTTTCTAATATTAGTATTAAAATAAAATTTCACTTTTTACTTCATACATTTCAATATTAAATTTTCCTAGAATTACGTGTATTGTAATGTGGAAAAACAAAATTTTTACATTTCTTAAAGAATACCCTTATTATAATGTGAGAAGTTAAAAAAAAAATCCCAGATGTAAAAACTGTATATGCCATATGATCTAAATATATAAAGAAGAAATTCAAAGTAGAAAAAGAGTATAAAGGAAATCTGCCCAAGAGTTACAGTACGTCTCAGTGGACACAGATGGAGGGGGTGGTGGTTTGTTTGCTTCTTTATACTTTCCTACATTTCCACAAACTTTTAATAATGAGCAGGTATTAGTTTGATCATCATTTAAAAAACTGCCTCGTTGGCAAACCCTCCTGCCTCCAGCTCTCAAAGCAGGAGTCCCATGTGTACACAACGGTAGCCAAGGACTCAGTAGCTGCATCTGCCACACCTTTATTCCAAGAAAAACAATTAAGAACTCCCCTACAGACCCAAGAGGATGGGGCCTCAGTCTGCCCTGGAAGACTCAAACTCCAGTTTTCACTTCAGTTTAAAAGGCCACCTGAGTTTAAAATCCGGATCCCACACCCAAACCTATTAGTCTGTATTTTGTTAGAGTGAGGGAAAAACTGACATCTATTGAGTGCCTTCCATGTTTCAGGTACTATATTTGGAGCATTTGTCAATAAAATAAAATTGTAAAGCACTGCTACATGTGAGTACATTATCAGCCACCTCCCCACCCCACCCCACCCTGTCCCTGTACTGCCACATGACTTTTATAAAGAAGTCTACAAAGTCATTCCCTGTCACTTACTCTAGGTTTCAGTGAACATGGAAAGGGCTCACCAAAGAGTTAGGAAGAAATAAAACATTTTACATGTCAATATTATGGAACAGTCCAAGGATATGGGAATTGATTATTCTTGGGACTTACTGGAAATGATGCCCTGAGGTGGCTCCCAATTTTCTGGGTTTCCCTTTCTCTTCATGCAAACACACTACTTGGGAGTTAAATGTTATCATCTCCGGGAGGAAATGAGGCTCGGGGAGCCTAACCCAGGCAGTAGGTGCATAGGATGGGAACCCAGGTTTGTCTGACTCTGCAGTACACACTTGTTCCATTGGGTTGTGGGGCACTATTAAACACTTGCTGAATACACACCTATGTGTGGAATCCAGTTTCTCTCTTCCTACTTGGAGAAAGAGAAGAGAATTGTCACTTTTTAAGGCACTTTCTATATAATAGGTACTCTACTTACATTAAATCTCAATTGTCATGACAATTGTGATGACACAAATTTGGATACAATTTGACTGTTGACTGGCTCCCATCTTCCAAACAGACATAGGTCAAAATTTGTGTCTTCTATGATTGTATAATGATATAGCTTTCACAATGTGACTGTGTGATTGTGAAAACCTTGTGTCTGATGCTCCTTTTATCTACCTTATCAATAAATGAGTAAAACATACAGCATAAAAAAAATAATAGGGGGAACAAATGTTAAAATAAATTTAGTAGATTGAAATGCTAGTGATCAATGAAAGGGAGGGTTAAGGGTTATGGTATGTATGAATTTTTTGTTGTTGTCTTTTTATTTCTTTGTCAGAATTGATGCAAATGACAGGACTGGATACAAAAACTCAGAAATGGACAGCACAATACTACCTAACTGTAATGTAATTATGTTAAAATACTGAATGAAGCTGCATGTGAGAATGATAGAGGGAGGAGGGCTGGGGACATAAATGAAATCAGAAAGAAAGATAGATGTTAAAGATCGAGATGGTATAATCCAGAATGCCTGGAGTGTATAATAATA
>PVIY010040878.1:0-22009 GCA_004026745.1 Myrmecophaga tridactyla | reverse complement strand
TAAATTCAGTTTGAAATGCTAGTGGTAAATGAAAGCGAGGGGTAAGGGGTATGGTATGTATAATCTTTTTTTCTCTATTATCGTTTTATTTCTTTTTCTAAATCGATGCAAATGTTCTAAGAAATTATGAATATGCAACTATGTGATAATATTAAGAATTACTGATTGTATATGTAGAATGGAATGATATCTTAATGTTTTTTTGTTAATTTTTTTAATTAAAAAAAGTTTTAAAAAAAGAGTCTAGAAGACATGGTAAAATAAATAATGATTAATTATTAGCTCAATGCATTGAATAGGACATGAACTATTACATGAGATACAAAATATTTCTGTTGCAAAAGATAGCTGGTCATTCTGTTAGAGAAAAATGTAAGAGTTCTTTAGTCTATGAATGGAGGGAAAGAATTCCTTAAAAGAATGGCAAAAATAATAGTATTTGCGTTACAATATAAAAATTTTCCTCCATTACAAGATTGTTTAAATGCATGACACTTGACAAGGAAATTGGATAAGCAATTGTGTGTAGGCTGAGAGGTTGAATCAAATATCTTCCATCTTAATGATTTTTATGATTAACAAATTACTTGATGGTATGTGATATTCTAAAATAAAATTTCATTTAACACTTAAAAAAAAGGTAGGGGTAAGGGGTATGGTATGTAAAATCTTTTTTTTTCTATTATCGTTTTCTCTTCCGGTTGTCTTTTTCTTTTTCTGAATTGATGCCAATGTTCTAAGAAATGATGAATATACAACTATGTTGATATTGAGAACTGATGATTATATATGTAGAACGGAATGATACAATAATGTTTTTGTTTGTTCTTAATTTTTTTTAATTAATAAATAAATTTAAAAAAAAAAGGTAAGGGCAGCATATGTAGAATTCTTCCCTGACCAGTTCTGTGCTTTTCGATTTGTTTTTTTTTAATCATTTATCTTACATGTTAATTTAATTTATTTGAGAAAAGTACATTAAGGTCCAGTTAGAATGTAGAATTATCAATAATTACTTGTATTTGTAATAATTTTTTACTTTTGTATGTAAATTAAGTTAATAGTTTGAAAGTTTTATATATTAATTGTAACTTTAATTGTCATTATTAAATAGCTAGCCATGAAAACTTCATAGCCTTTTATATTGATTACAATTCCACATGGTATGAAAATTGGTAGATCTGTCTGAACACTTTGATATAATTTACCAAAAAAATAAACATTTCTGTGCAAAAAAATTTTTAAAAATGAACAGAGAGATACAAGTGTGGAGAAAATATGGAGAAAGAGCGGTACCTTTTCACTGTTGGTTGGGAAGCAGAGTGGTGCAGCCCCTCTGGAGGGCAGTGCCGTGGTTCCACAGGAGGCTAGAGGTGGGGCTGTCGCATGATCCTGCAACCCAGCTGCTAGGTATATACTTGGAGGAACTGAGAGTGGGGACATGAACAGACATTTGCACACTGGCATTTATAGCGGCAGTGTTCCAGATTTGCAATGGATGGAGGTGGCCTAAGGGTACATCGACTGAGGAATGGAACAGGGAACTGTGGGGTAAACATACAACAGACTACTGAGAGCTACAAAAAGAAATGAAGTTGTGAGGCAAGGTGAATTAACCTTGTGTTGAGTTATGTTGAACGAAATGCCAGAAACAAAAAGACAAACATTATCATGCCTCACTCATAAGGAATAACTATAATCTACAAACTCAGAGCACTGAAGTTGAGACATGGGTTATCAGTCACATTTGGCATACTGCCTTTGTCCTTAAAATAATTTTTTATTTAAAGTGTGTTTTATCTGATATTGGTATAGCCACTTCAGCTCTCTTTTGGTTACTATTTTCATGGATTATTATCTTATAACCTTTCACTTTGAATCTATTCAAAGTAACAAACATTTCCTGTTTTCCTATTGTAAAGTTCCTAGATTGTAAACTCTTACAGCAGTCACATCTATTCTGGAGTTGTAATACTCTTTTTCTAATTTGAGATGCTGAGCCATTTGTGTATAACCTGGTTGTTCCCTGCAACTTTGGGTATTGATGTGACACCTGAGACTCAGAGTTAGTGCTCTGAAGCTATGAAAGTCAGCACTACCCTATAGAGCAACTGTTAAAAACAATGAAAAAGTGATCAGACTTAAATTAGAGATATGAATGAAGCTGATGGGAGGACTAAGGTAAATGATAGTACAGGATAAGGATGATACAGTCTATATTTTAAAAGTTCAAGTTCTATGTGAGACAAAAGGAAGAGATGTTTATTTCATGCCAAGTTTATATTTTTGGTAGCACATTATCTAGTTTAGCTTGTATGGTCAGTTTATGCATGAGATCCCACTGGTATGTACAGGTTAGTGTGATGCCCTGATACATCCCAGAGTAATGTAGGCAAAGAATAACAAAGGATTTGCAAAGTTCCCTTGGGGGACTGGGGAGAAAGAAGGAAATATTAAACTGCCGCATTTGGGGAATTCCTGATATTCTCTCAAGTAGTGGGGACAACAAATTCAATGGCTGAGTCCTCGATTTTGGGGCTCACCCCAATGAAACTCTTTCCTGCAAAGGAGAACCTCAGCCTACTTATAATTATGCCTAAGAGTCACCCCCAGGGAACCTCTTTTTGTTGCTCAGATGTAGCCTCCCTCTCTAAGCCAACTCTGCAGGTGAACTCACTGCCCTCCCCCATTACGTGGGACATGACTCCTAGTGGTGTAAATCTCCCTGGCAATGTGGGACATGACTCCTGGGGATGAGCCAGGACCTGGCATCATGGGCTTGAGAAAGCCTTCTTGACCAAAAGGGGGAAGAGAGAACTGTGACAAAATAGTTTCAGGGGCTGAGAGATCTCAAAGAGTCAAGAGGTTACCCTAGAGGTTATTCTTATACATTATATAGATATTCCTTTTTAGTTTATAGTGTATTGGAGTGACTAGAGGGAGTACCTGAAGTTGCTGAATTGTATTCCAATAGCCTGATTCTTGAAGACGAGTAACTATACAGTTTTTACAACTTGACTGTGTGATTGTGAAAACCTTGTGTCTGATGCTCCCTTTATCCAGGGTATAGACAGATGAATAAGAAATAAGGACAAAAAATAAATGGGGATAGGGATATGGGGTAAAAAAGTAATTGGGTAGATTGCAATACTAGCTGTCCATCAGAGGGAGGGGTAAGCAGTATGGGATGCATGGGTTTTTTCTTTTGTCTTTTACTGGAGTGGTGCAAATATTCCAAAAATAATCATGATGATGAATACACAACTATGTGATTATACTGTGACTGTATATGTTGGATGGATTGTATGGTTCGTGATGATATCTCAATAGAAATATTTTTAAAAAACTATTACAAGGGTCAAGAAGGACACTATGTTCATAAAAGAATCAATTAACAAAAAGTTGTAACAATTATAAACATATATGTACTCAAGTATAGAGCCTAAAATCTATTAAAAAAATATTGACAGAATTAAATGCTATCAGAGATGGCTCTACATTAATAGGAGGAAATATCAATACTTCACTTCCAATAATAGATAGAACATAAAGGCAGAAAATCAATAAAGAAATAGAAGACTTAAACAATACTATAAAACAACTAGACCTAACAGACATATATATATAAAACACTCCACCCAACAACAGAAATACACATTGTTCTCAAGAGCATATGCATAATTCTCTAGAATAAGCCATATGTTAGGTCATATAACAAAAAAAATTTTTAAAGATTGAAACAATACAAAATCTTTTCTCTAATCACAAGGGAATAAAGCTAGAAATCAATAACAGAAGGAAAAGTGGAAAATTCACAATTGTGTCAAAATTAAACACTCAAATAATCAATGGGTCAAAAAACAAATCAAAACAGTTAATAGAAAATATCTTGAGATGAATGAAAATAAAAACATACTATAGCAGTGTTTAGAGGGAAAGTTCTAATTATAAATCCCACATTAAAAAAGAAGAAAGATCTCTAATCAATAATCTAACTCACTCCTGGGGAACTAGAAAAAGAAGAGCAAACTGGGCGGCTGCCTTGGCTCAGCAGGCAGAGCTCCGACCTGCCGTGCTGGAGGTCTGGAGTTCGATCCCTGGTGCCTCCTGCCCATATGCAAATTAAAAAAAAAAAAAAAAAAAAGGAGCAAACTAAAGCTCTAAAGAGCAGAAGGAAGGAAATAAGGCCAATATTCCTTATGAATGTAGATGTAAGAAGTTCTCCACAAAATGCTAGCAGACCAAATCCAACAACACATTAAAAGTATTATACACCATGACCAGTGGGGTTTAGCCCAGGAACGCACAGGCAGTTCAACATATGAAACTCAGTCAATGTAATACACCATCTTTATAAAATGGAGGGAAAAATAGCATGATCAATTTTAACTGATGCAGAAAAGGCATTTGACAAAATTCAGAATCCATTCTTGATAAAAATACACAGAAAAATAGGAATAGAAGGAAATTCCTCTACATGATAATGTGCATATATGAAAAACCCACAGGTAACCTACTCAATGGTGAAGGACTGAAAGTCTTCCCTCTAAGATCCAGAACAATATAAGGATGTCTACTTTCACCACTGCTATTCAACACTGTACTAGACCTTCTAGCCAGAGCAATTAGGCAAGAAACAAATAAAAGACATTCAAATTGGAAAGGAAGAATTCAAACAATCTGTTTGAATAACATGATCCTTTGTATACAAAATCCCTAAGAATACACAAAAAAGCTACTAGAACTAATAAACTAATTCAGCAAGGTTGCAGGGTACAAGAGCAACACACAAAATTCACTTGTGTGTGAATACACCTGCAAACATATATGAAATCGAAATAAAGAAAACAATTCCACTTACAATAGCATTTAAAGGATAAATTATCTAGGAATAAATTTAGCCAAGAATGTAAAGGACTAGTATATGGAAAACTACAAATCAGTGCTAAATAAAATTGAAGAAGACCTGAAGAAATGGAAATACATTTCCTGTTCATGGACTAGGAGAATTAATACTGTTAAAATATAAATACTACCCAAAGCGATTTGGAGATTTGACATAATCTGGATCAAAATTTCAGCAACCTTTCTTCAGAAGAGGAAAAGCCTATCATCAAATTCTTTTGGAATGGCAAGGGGCCCTGGACAGCCTAAACTATTTTGAAAGGGAAGAACAAAGTTGGAGGTCTCACATTTCACATTTTCAAAACTTATTACAAGGCTACAGTATCAAAACAGTGCTGTACTGCCAAAAAGAGAAGCAAAAAGATTAATGGGACAGAATGAGAATTCAGTAAAAAACCCAGACATCTATGGCCAATTGATTTTTGACTGGAGGATCACACATATCTACTCAATGGGAAACAAAAGTTTCTTTACCCAATGGTACTGAAAAACTGGACATCCACATAAAGAAGAATGAAAGTAGACCCCTACCTCACACCATACAGAAAATCAACTCAAAAACAGATCAATGACCCAAATATAAAAGCTAAAACCATAAAACTCTTAGAAGAAAACACAGGGGCATATCTTCAGGATCTTGTATTAGGCAATAGATTCTTAGATCTAACACCACAGCACAAGCAAGAAAAAATAAATAAATAAACTGGACTTAATAAAAAATTTAAACTTTTGTGTATCAAAGGACATTATCAAGAAAGTGAAAAGACAACCTACAGAATAGGACAAAATAATTGGGAATCATATCTAACAAGGGTTTAACACCCAGAATATATAAAGAACTTCTAAAATGCAGCAACAAAAAGGCAAAATCCCAATTAAAAATTGAGCAAGGGATTTCACAATTATCCTGAGAAGATATGGACAAGAAGTACAGGAAAAGATACTCATACCATTAGCCTTTAGTGAAATGAAAATCAAAACCGCAATGAGATACCCACCTTCACATCAACTAAAATGGCTATTATTTTAAAAAATAGTAAACAAGTTTTACTGAGAATATGGAGACAGTGAAATCCTTGTACATTCTTAGTGGAATGTCAAATGGCGCACCTGCTGTGGAAAACAATTTGACAGTTCCCAAAAAGGTTAAAATAGAATTACCATATGAACCACCAATTCTACTTCTAGGAATATTTCCACAAAAATTGAAAATAGGGACGAATATTTGCAAATTAATCAAACATAAACTTGTACATCAATGTAGTCACAAAAGCCAAAAGGTGGAGGCAACCAAAGTATCTATCAATAGATGAATGGATAAACAAAATGTGGTTCACACCTACAATGGATATTATTCAGCCATATAAAAAAAATGGATGAACCTTGAAGACATCACATTGAGTGAAATAAGCCAGGCAGAAAAGGACAAATATGTATGATTTCGTTTATATGAAATACGTAGACTACCAAATTCAAAGTAAGAGAAAGGAGATTACAAGTTACCAGGGGGTGGTATGGGTGGGGTACAGATGGATAAAGAGTTCCTATTTGAAGTGATGAAAAAATTCTGCCAATGGATATGGTGATGATGGCACAATATTGTATTATGCAATCTATGTCAATGAATTGTACACATATAAGTGGTTAAATGGACAATTTTGTTATATTACCACAATAAAATTTAAAAAAATAATAATAAAGTGTCAATGACTGAGAGATTTCAAACAGAGTCAAGACAAGAGGTTATCCTAGAGGTTATTCTTATGCATTATATAGATATCACCTTTTTAGTAAAGGTATAATGGAGAGGCTGGAGGGAAGTGTCTGAAAATGTAGAGCTGTGTTCCAGTAGCCATGTTTCTTGAAGATGATGGTATGATGATACAGCTTTCACAATGTGACTGTGTGATTGTGAAAACATTGTGTCTGATGCTCCTTTTATCTATGATGTGGACAAATGAGTAAAACACATGAATTAAAAATAAATAAATAATAGGGGGAGCAAATGTTAAAATAAATTTAGTAAATTGAAATGCTAGTGATCAATGAAAGGGAGTGGCAAAGCGTATAGAAAAAATAGGGGAAACAAAGGCTAAAATATATTGGGTAGATGGAAATACTAGCAGTCAATGAGTGGAAATGGTAAGAGGTATAATATGTATGAGTTTTTTCTCTTTTTTTATTTCTTTTTCTGAATTGATGCAAACGTTCTAAGAAATGATCATGGTGATAAATATACAACTATGAGATGATATTGTAAGTTATCAATTATATACCAAGAATGGAATGATCTTATGTAAGAACGTTTGTGTTTGCATGTTATGTTTAAAAACAAATTTTTTTAAATAAAATAAAATAAAAATGCATTTAAAAAAACCCTCAGGTATGAAATCAAATTATTCAAATTTTCAGGTACTAACCATTCAATTTCTGCATTTTAATAAAATTTTGATGAGGACGTACATCAATTATATTATTCAACAAACCTATAAGAACTGTGTGGTAGTTTTAAGATATGTTCACAAATTCATTAACACTCTTCCCTTCAAGAAGTGGATCATAATTACTCTCTTCTTGGATGTGATCTGGAATTAGTTACTTGCTTCTAACAAAAAGAATATAATGGAAGTGATAAGGTATTACTTCGGAGAATAGGTCATAAAAGGGATTGGGGCTTCATCTTTCCTGTATCTCCTGAATCACCGACTCTGGAGAAAATCAGATGCTATGTTGTAAGGATACACCAAACAATCCCATGGAAAAGGCCATCGTAGCGAGAAACTGAGGCCTCCTACGAAGAGCAATGTGAGTGAGCTATCTTAGAAGCAAATCCTCCAGCCCTATTAAAATCTTTAGATAACTACAGCCCAAGCCAACATCTTGTTTATGGCCTCATGTAATATCCTTTCAAACTGTTGATGTACAGAAACCATAAGATGATAAATGTTTGTTCTAAGCCACTAAACCTTGGTGATAATTTGGTATGCAACAATAGTTAGATACAGATTTTGGTATTTAGAAATAGGGAGTTGCCATAACAAAAAACTTAAGTGTGAAAATAGCTTTGGAACTAGATTATAGATAAAAGCTAAAAGGACTTTTGAGGAGTATTGTAATGAGAGCTTGAAGAGCCTCAAAGAACCTGTTTGTAGAAGACAAATGGCTGCTAAGGAGGTTGCAGTTGAGGGTTTAAAGAAAACTGAGGAAAATCATATTGGAGGAAAGAAGAGTCTTCATGCAGTGTGAAAAAGTTTAGCAACACTACAGTAATATGGAAAGTAGAAGAGTACCAAATGAATAAAGTGACTTAGCTAAGGAGAATTCCTGGAAAAATATTTAAGGTAACACCTGGTTGCTTCTTGCTATGATAATAAAGTGCAAGAGAAAAGAGATAAATCAAAGAAAGGATTACTAAACATGAAAAAGTTGGAACTTGCTGATTCTGAAAATTTCCAGCCTCTCCAGATGGGAAACAATACTAAAATTAGGAAATGGAAACCAAACAGAGATTAAATGCAGAGTTTGATTTACATGTCAAAATAGTTTAGAAGACATACTGTTGGGAGGATTGAAACCAGATCTAAATGGCCTAATATAGTACTTGATAAATAATTTAGAGCTGAGTCTTATAGCAAGATTTAAAGGATAGTTAAAATCATTTTAATATCAAACATCTATCACTACATTTTCTAGCTTTTCCATAACTGTGTCAAAATTGGTCATAAAAATCCAGAAATTCCTCCAGATGTTCTGTGGTCTGGTCTCAATCCTCCCAACAGTATCCTTCTCAACTATTTTGACATGTAAATCTTCTACTTCAAAGTATCCCACCCCAAATCTTAACAGTTTCCTTCTTTCTCTTTGTTTCTGTCTTTTATACAATCTAATCTCTCTATTATTTTCAAGACTAATGAGGAGTCAAAATGAAAATCTATGTTCTAAATGAAGTTTTTTCTGTCTAATCCCATTTGAAACAGCTTCATCTTCTGAACTTCCAACGCATCCACTATCATATCATTCATGTGATAGTTATTCATCTATGTCATTTTTTCATGTGAATATGTCATGCATGTGTTTATGGTTCCAAAGGCCAAGTCTCATATGTTTTTGTGTATTTCACAGTGCTTAGCATAACACCTTTTCCATGGCATGCAAACAATAAATATATGAAGATAAAATAAATCTTGTATCAGTAATCATCAAAAATACATCAATTATCTAATTCAATATGCACACACACACACATTATCTATCACCATATACCGAGAAGTTACATTTGGCGAAATTATATAAGTTCTTCTAAAGTAATTATTCTCAAAACATGCATATATTCTATAATGATGGAATCTTACCTTCTTCCATAGAATGACAGGACTGATGAAGACTGATTTTCGCACTGCTTTTAGCCTTCTGTAGCGAAAGTCCTGAATCATCAAAAGTTGAATTCAATATTTCTTTGTTAAGACTCTGCAGATTTAATTTTTCCTTATTAGAAACTGGTGTCTTGGGCATTTCCTCTCTCATCTTAGAAAATGAGTTCAGTGTGCTTGATTCAGAAAGTGGTGTATTCATAATTTTTTCTCCTACTGGCAAAGAAAGCTGAGAATAATCAGGAGATATAAATTCTTTATTTCTTCCTGCTCTCAGTGACAAAAGTGTAAAATTTGGACTGTGCTTATCTTCACTTGATGGGACAGTAATGTTTCTCCTCATAAAACTTTCAACATGATCTCTTGGTATTACCACTTGATTTGAAACATAATTTTCATTACTTATTTCCTTAATATCTAAACACCCTCCAGATAGTTCATTGAGAAGCCTATTTGTCTCTGAAGCATGTTCTAAAGTTTCATCATCAGAATCTGTACTACAAAATCCTAAATCAAAGGTAACAGAGAATAAATCCTTAGAGCCGTCAAACACATATTCATTGTTCTTCACTTTTTCCTCATGTACTCCTCTCAAATCTTCATGAAATTTCCAACTCTTACTATCACAGATGATTTGATCTTGGGGTTCAGAAGTATTGTCTAACAAAAGTTCATCAGAAATTAAAAACTGAGAGACCAGTGCCATTTCACCTACAGCAGTTTTGTCTGACATACACAAAGGCTTGCATTTACTCAAGGGAGAAAGGGTCACACCATTAAACTCTGTATTATCATCTACAAATAATGGTAAACTATCATTATGAACATTGAACAATATTGGGAAGCTATTATTATAAACATCGCTATTCTTTTCTTTATCTAAAGACCGTGAAAGGCCTATGTTTATTTGAGCATGACTGTCAGGTACTAAATTTTCATTTTCAGTATCTTTATGTAGATCATCATCATGGTCACAATAGCTTGGTGCGTCAGAAATCTTATCATTATTAGCACCACAAAGGCAATTTATTTCAGAGGGATGATTAACATCAGAAGAAGTTAAGTTTAATGAATTCAACTCTAAATTTTCTTGAGAATTCATCACAGCTGAACTTGACATAAAATAGGTAGACTTATCATTTTGCAAATACCTTCTGTAGGGTAGCAAAAGCAAATTTTCAAGTGCAGAATCCTTTGAGATTTCATATTCCAAATTTGAGAGCCCACTAAGAGGCGGCGGAGAATGAGATAAAAATCTCTCTACGTTAGCTAGTATTTTGTCTGTCAATGATTGACAATTATAAAATTGATCATCTGTTTTAACTAAAAGCTTTTCTTCAAATGGAAGAAACAAGTTTGATGAAACAGACTTCTCATCACTAAAACTGTTATAACCAGAATCTAAAGAATTTCCAGCACATGAACTAGTAGATGTATTTATACACTGATCCTCTGTTAGTAAAACACATGGCTCATTAGTGACTTCTTCATGGACAGTACACGGGGCAGCAGCTTCATCTGTATCTGATGCCGTTATATGACTTGATTTGTCTACCTGAAAAGTATTTTCTTCAGTACCTAAAGAATTCATAATACTATAATTATTTTCACTTTTACGCTGATCTTTTTTCAATTTTTTAGAAGCTATGTTCTTTAGAGGACCAATTTTAGTGGGTTTGATATGAGTTTGTTTCAAAATTTCAGCACATTCTTCATCATATTCTGCCATTAAGAATGAAATATTCTGGTTTATATTCTTTGTAGGTGAAGATTTCTTCTTAGCAGTAAGGGTGACATCGGCAAGAGGATTATATTCATTCCTGAGAGCACTAAATATTGAGCTAACGTCTTCCATTTGTAAATAAGATTTCATTTCCAATTCATAGCTGCATTCTTTCTATAGAGAAAAATGAAAAAGTTATGGGAAAATAAAAACAAAAGTAAGGTCAATTCTAAGAGATGGATTTCACTCTATGTTAAAACATTTTCTAAGTACTATTACATTGTTCAAATGATTTTAAACATTGTCCTTTCATAACTTAAAAAGTTATTCTGATAAACTAAACAAAATTATAAATGATACTACTGTAAAATTATCCTAATGTCTATCATTAGTTATTTTTGTAGCCCCAATAGTTAATATGCAGATGATATGTGATCACTATTTATAAAAGGAACAAATGTAATGAATACATAAAATAAGGATATCAATCCTAAGTGTTTTCACTTTCAACTTTTAATTGAATAATTATTCTACTAATTTCCTAAAAATAGTAGGGCCATTAGATACTTAAGAAATTAATACATATCAATAAAAGACATAAATATATGTTAAATTTATTCCCTTGATTTCAGAAAGGTAAGAAAAATTTTTAGAACCTGTGAAATAATGGTACCTGTATATCAAATGGACTGTAGCCTGACATATACTTCTGTTTTTAACAAAGTCCCCAAGCAGTACATCAAGAACTTTATAGTGAATTTCTAAGCCTTATGTCGTAATTGGCAATTAAAACTAAAAGTTTTAAAAACTAAAATTTAAAATTTAAAAACCTTAAATTTAAAACTAAAACTTTTATCACCCTTTCACTCCTCCCCTTCTCTCCTTTTTCCACTAACCTATGAATTGCACTTTAGTAAAGACTTTTCTACCATTCAAGGACTTAAAAAGTTAATTCTTCTCACTTTGCAAATGCATTGATTTAGAAACATGCACAAACTAGGATAAAAAGTCTAATCTCTTAAGACGCTGAATCCTGGTGCACAGAACTCTGTATGCTACTGTCCTTACTGTTAGCATCCATATAAAATTATGACGTGCTGCTAAAAGGTTAGCCCTTTAAAACTTCTGTTTCAGAAGGAAGCAAGAGGTTGGATGGATGATCTTTTTAGGAATGTGGAGCATGAGGGGAAAACAACTAAAATGAGAAGCTGCCATAGCTTATCTAAGTTTAAAGGAAATAATTCCCATTTTTAAAAGGAAGTCCAAAGAGTCATTTTGCCCCAACACCTCCTTCAGATTTCATTGAAATATTCAGTTAGGATACCTAATTGGTTAGGAAAAGTAAAGTCCACAATTGAAGTAACAACTACAAAAGCTGGAGAACGTGAGTTTCTTAAATTACTTTAAATCAAGAAACATTAGTTAATATGCAAAGACCTCTGAATCCACTGCTGGAGTTGCAAAAACCCTTTGATAGCTTGAATAATGAACACGATAAGTATTCAGTGAGCAATGTGTAATACATATGCTCCACATGGATTGAACATTGTATCTGGTTTGTTCATCAATGCAGCTCCAGGGCCTGGAACAATACTGGCACACAGAAGGTCTTCAATAAATATTTTAATTTGATGGCATAAGTTTTGTTAGGATCCACGACTATTTACTTTATTTACATGTATTCATCAAAATTAGCTAATAATAAAAAAAGAAGCTACAATTTCGAGTACTTACTATGTACCAGTCACTGTTGTGCTTTAGAGGTATTAAGTCCTTAATCCTCATAACTCTATACAGATTAGGTACTACAATTATTATTCCATTTAACAGATGAAATGAGACACAAAGATGTTAAATAATTTATAGACATGCAACTAGTAACAGGTACAGCTTGAATTCTAGCCCAGGTACTTTGGATTTCACACTCATAATAGGTCCCTATTCTGACTCTCTCAAGGAAGAAGAATCGAGAAACTGCTCAATGTATCAAATAACTACTAAATTACCACTAGGATACAGAAAAAACACCAAATGAACTATGTGATAAAAAATATTTCAAAAAATCCCAGTCTAGCAAGAATCCTGAATTAGCTTTACAAACTAATCATTAAGTATATTAAAATACTATTCTAGCCTATCAATATTTACAGATGATATTCTTCTATTAAGTCTACTTCTGCTTTTAAGGCAGAAAACTGGTTCCTTATTGAGATCACAAGGAACTGAATAGAAAAAGAAAATATTTCTACTCATAATTTTTTATAAATACTTTTATTATTTATAATGTCTTGAAATTAAGAATAAAAAACATTAAGTACTCTCGTCACCATCATTCCAACAAAAGAAAGTTACAATAAAATTCTACCTCTTCATGTCTCATTCCTTCTATCATTTGCATAATGCTTATAAAGTGGTGGCATCGATCTGAATGGTCAACTTGATGAATAGGAAAAGGATGATCCTGCCACACTCTCCATTCAGAAAGAGAGAGCTGATGAGTTCCAATGGTCGATTCCTGTGTCTTGATTAAAGATTTTAAAAATAATTACAAAAGCACATATACATACACACTGAGATTTCACAAACAGATTAGGAAAAAAACAAGTATATAAAGATAAACAGACTAATACAATCTAAATAATTTACTTTCATTTAGGTACTTTCAACTAAAACCTCAGGAGAAAAAAAAGAAAATTAATTTCACAAAGTACAAAATAACCTTTTAAATACATTTTAAAATTAACTTTTACATGAGTTACTACTTGAGCATACTCCTGTTTATATAGCTCTATATTATGAGCAAATACTTAATAAAATATGTTTGGCTTCAAATCTACTATGTTGCTACATTTATATCCTACAATCTGATAAGGAGGCATTAATAACCTCTCAGTGAAACTTATTCCAAAGTCATCATACATGCTGCCATTCCTCAATCTCCTTGTTAGGGAATAAAATACAAACCCTTATAACTATAAATTTAAAGCTTTGTAAATCTTCTAAAAGAAATCTTTCCTGAGGTGGTTCTTCTAGCTCTCTAGGCATATATTCATCACCTGTCAACTCTCTTAACTTTCATTTCCGTTCATCAACAATTTGTTCATAACAAACAAACATTAACATCTAATTTAAAGTTTTATCTATAATTTCAAAAAGAAAATAAAAATCAGTTTTACAAATAAGTATATGGTAGAATGTATTATATTAAGCATTAAAATATTGAAAAGAATCTCAAAACACAACAGGGAAATAGCCTAGAAAACAGATATATGCAGAGTAAAGTGACAACAATGTAGATGATGCCACTATAAGAAATGTTCATATGGTGGTGGGAACGAAGAAAAAGTAGAACTTATGTAAACATATCATAACCATGTAATATATATACATACAAAATACACAATACAAGAAAATTTATAGTGTTATAAACATAGACATTAGATTTCTTTGCCCCCAATCTTGGGGTTTGTTCATATGAAACTTAACCCTGCAAAGGACAGGCTAAGCCTACTTAAAATTAGGCCTAAGAGTCATCCCCAAGAGAACCTCTTTTGTTGCTCAGATTGGCCTCTCTCAGCCAAATGACAAGCAAACTCACCCTCCCCCTGGCTATGTGGGACATGACTCCCAGGGGTGTGGACCTTCCTGGCAACGTGGGACAGAAATCCTAGTTTGAGCTGGGACTCAGCACCAAGGGATTGAGAAAACCTCGACTGAAAGGGAGAAGAGAGAAATGAGACAGAATAAAGTGTCAATGGCTGAGAGATTCCAAACAGAATCAAGAGGCTATCCTGGAGATTATTCTTATGCATTAAATAGATATCACCTGTTTAGTTAAGGTGTAACAGAGAGGCTGGAGGGAACTGCCTGAAAATGCAGAGCTGTGTTCCAGTTGCCATGTTTCTTGAAGATGAATGTATAATGATATAGCTTTTGCAACTGTGTGATTGTGAAAATCTTGTATCTGATGCTTCTTTTATCTACCTTATGGACAGATGAGTAAAATATATGGATTAAAAATAATAAATAATAGGGGGAACAAATGTCAAAATAAATTTAGTAGCATTTCTTCTTCATTCTTCTTCATTCAGCAATCTTCTTCATTTAGATTGAAATGCTAGTGATCAATGAACGGGAGTCAAGGGATATGGTATGATGAATTTTTTTTCTGTTTTCTTTTTATTTCTTTTTCTGAATTGATGTAAATGTTCTAAGAAATGATCATGATGATGAATATATAACTGTGATAAAAAAGAATGTTCATATTGTATGTTGATTGGTTTATTAATAAAAATAAAAATACATATATTTATTCCTTCTAGCCTCCTATATTCTGGAACTGCTAGAAGAAAAACTGAGAGAATCGAATGGTAACCCACGACAGACTCTGGGGTCTGCCCTGTAACTACTTGTTGAAGAGTGCTTTGTAAACTATTACTTTTTTCTTTCTTTGCTTTGTGTTTATGTTATATTATACAATAAAAAAGTTTTTTAAATAGAGGGAAAACCTGCTTAAATTCTTAAGTTTTACAAATAAATTGACATTCTGATGAAGAATATCTCTCTTTACTTGAAAAGCTATTGCATAATCATTACAAAGAACATCTAAAAAACATATTCAACTTACTAGACTGTCTTCCTCATTCTGTAAAGAGAGAAACTGAATTTGAGGCAATGTTATTTCTTTAATTTCATCACTGTCCCTTAATCTATAAAGTTTATTCCATAATTTAAATTCTTCTTCCGATAAAGACCAATCTTTCTTTGAGTTATATCGCCTCATTCCTATAAATTGAAAAAGAAATTGAAAAATGTTAAAAAAAAAAAGTTACAAGGCAAAATTTATAACATCAACTTAAACTCTTATATCTACTCATCTCTACTAAAACTTTTATTCTGTTCCTTCAAACTACTATTCTTCACATAAAATCAGTCTGTTTAACAATTCCTGCTTCTACAAATTTCCTAAACTTCTCTGATCTCTTTGAAAATAATATGCCCTTGTCTCTAGCATAGCACCTAACCCCTTCACAGTCATGGCTTCTGCACTCCCTCTACTTTGCTTCCTAAGACCTTTCAGGAAACGATGTCAGATAACATACAAATGAAAACTAGTATAAAGATTCTATCAAACAGTATTGGAAAGATTTGAGACTTGAGGAAAAAAATTGCCAAAATGAAAGAGTTTTTAGCCTAATTCTGGAGCTTTTTAAAATGACATAATAATAAACTTTCATAAAACTGTATAGTGGAGGAAAGTCAGAAGAAGCCAGAAGCTGAACATTAACAGAACCCAGACAAGAAGAGAAGGAAAGACCAGATGTCACCATGTGTCTTGCCACCTGACAAGCTAAGGATCAGGGATCGCCAGCCCCAGAATGCCAGTCCTTGGGAAGAAAGCATTGCCTTGATTTAGACTTTTTCCCAGCCTCAAATCGTGAGTGAATAAATTCTCATGGTTTAAGTCAAATCATTTTTGGCATTCGCTTGAACAGTTAAGGAAACTAAAATAATTCTCTATTAGTAAACATTTTTTTTGTTCTGTATTTAGTTGGTGACCAAATAAATCAATGGAGAACCTACACAAGTCATCACACATACTTGAGCAACTGAGCTCATTCTGGCCGGTGGAAATAAAGCTCTTCTTTTGAGGCCAGGAACAGGCTTTAATACCTCACCATGGTGACTGGGATATTCATAAGCCTTCATCTTCAATGTAATTTATGATGAACAGTCACCATTTCCCCCTTACTCACATTCTGCTTCTATATGTGAAAAGTCTTATTACCAATAATTGAAGAACCTTTAATGAGAGTTCAGATATGTGAGAGGGAAAAAGAATTAAAGGACATTGTGCCTGAAAAAAAAAAAAGCACTTTAAATTAAAATCAGCTTCTTCTTGCCCAGAAAAATGTGAATAAGAGAGATCCACCCAATAGTCATGGGCAGAGTGAGAAGAAAAATCTTTTAAAAGCAGAAAATGGTGTCACATGAAGAGGTAGATCTGCTATCCCAAAAGCCAGTCAATCCAGATGTCCAGAGGAACATGTGGAAAGGATTCCCAGTTATCTGAAAAATGACCCCAAGAGATGGCCCAGAGATCATTCGCTCAGCCCCAGGAATGGGGAAAATAAAAGTTGTAAGGTCAGCAAAAGGGGAGGTTCTGGCAAAGATCATTGCAGAAAAAGCAGAGGACAATCTTCTAGCCCAAAGAAGCTGCAAAAAATTGAAAGAAGCAAAGACCAACCAAACACTGAAACCAAATTATTAGAAGGGGAGAGTCAAAGAGCAGTGGCCACACTAGTGATAATGCCATACAGATCCTGGATGGGAAAGAAAAATCCAGTGTCATCAGGAAAGAGACAAAGCAGAGTCAGTCTGGGAAAAACAGAACAAGCTCTCCAGAAGAAAAAAATAAGAAAATGGATGAAAAGTCTGTTCTATCCAAAAAAGCTAATATCACTACTAGTTGAATAGTATCTGAAAATGAAAAAGGAAAGAAAGCAATCTTAGGAGAAATAAGTTCTGCTAAAGATAAAACAGGAGCAAATGTCAAAAAATTCGATTTTAAAACATGGCCAAAATCACCTCACTCTCTCTAAGCCCAACTCTGCAAGTGAAATCATTGCCCTCCCCCCTATATGGGACATGACACCCAGGGGTGAAATTCTCCCTGGCTGCATGGGAGATGACTCCCAGGGATAAGTCCAGCCCTGTTACTGTGGGATCAACAATGCCATCCTGACCAAAATGGGGAAAAGAAGTGTAACAAATAAGGTATCAGTGGCTGAGAGAGCTGAAATAGAGTTGAGAGGCTACTCTGGAGGTCACCCTTTAAGCTTCAGTTAGACACTGTTACTATCATAACTTGCCAAACCCCAATTTAAACCATTCCAGCCAATCCTAAAGAACACCTAGGGCAATATATAAGATTCTACAAAGGTTCCACGCACTATATGGTAACTTTCCAGAAACCCGTAACTTCCAGATAGGTCCCTGGACGAGATAAGTCCTAAAACCTAGAGGGCCCAGCCTCTCCAGAGCATCAGCTAGTTCTATCTTCCCACCCCATATTATTGACAGCCCCTTCCAACATGAAAAAGTTAGAATTGGCATAGCCCAAATACCCCTAAAGAGTGGGATAGAAAGATCAAATGTGATGGTGGAGTTATACAGAGAAGATAGGGTTTAACAAACAAGTATGACTGCTGAATCACTATATTGATATTTCTTTTATTCTCCAGTACCTTAGAGTACCTAGAAGTAAAAACCTAAAATTGTGGAATTGTAACCCATACCAAACTCTGAAATTTGTTCTATAACTGACAGTTGCACTGTGCTTTGAAATGTATTGCTTTTTTGCATATGTTATTTTTCACACACACACACACACAAAGTCAATTGTGACTGATAAAAAAAAAAAATGTGTTCCTTCTAGTCTCCTATGTTCTGGAGCAGCTAAAATGAAAAATCTGAGATGATGGTATGTTAGCCCATGACAAACTCTGGGATCTGTCCTGTAACTACTTGTTGAAGAATGCTTTGAAAACTATTGCCTTTCTCTTTCTTTGCTTTGTATATATGTTATATTATACAATAAAAAAAGAAAAAAAAATCAAAGACCTAAATAAACGAAAAGACATTCAATGTTCATGGATTAGAAGACTAAATATCATTAAGATGTCAATTCTAACCAAATTGATTTACACATTCAACTCAATTCCAATCAAAATTCCAACAGCCTATTTGTAGAAATAAATAGCCAGTTATCAAATTTATTTCATGGGTAATGGGCCCTGAATAGCCAAAAACATTTTGAAAAGAAGAATGAAGTTGGAAGACTCACACTTTCTGATTTTAAAGAATATTACAAAACAGCATGGTACTGGCATAAGAATAGATACACTGCCCAATGGAATTGAATTGAGAGCTCAGAAAAAAAATCTCATATCTATGGCCAGCTGTGTTCTAACTAGGCTGCAAAGTCCACTCAATTGGGGAGGAACAGTCTCTGCAACAAATGGTGTTGGGAGGACCGGATATCCATATGCAAAAGAATGAAAGAGGACCCCTATCTCACATAATGCACAAAAATTAACTTCAAATGGATCAAAGACCTAAATATAAGAACGAGGACTATCAATTCTACAAGTGAAATCATTGCCCTTCCCCCTACACAGGACATGACATCCTGGTGTAAAAATTTCTCTAGCAGCATGGAAGATGACTTCCAGCAATGAGCCTGGCCCTGACACTGTGTGATCAACAATGCCATTCTGACCAAAATGGGGGAAAGAAGTGCAATAAATAAGGTATGAGTGGCTGAGAGAGTTCAAACAGAGTCGAGAGACTACTCTGTAGGTCACTCTTATGCAAGCTTCAGTTAGACATTGCTACCTATCATAACTTGCCAAACCCCAATCAAAACCATTCCTGCCAATCCCAAAGAACACTAAGGGTATTATACAAGATTCTACAAAGGCTCCAAAGCACTAGGGTAACTTTTGAGAAACCTACAACCTCCAGTAGGTCCCTGGACCAAATAAATCCTGAAATGCAGAGGAACCAGACTTTCCAGAACATCAACTAGTTCCATTCCCCTATCCCATATTATTGACAGCCCCTTCCAACATGAAAAGTTAGAATTAGCATAGCCCAAATACCCCTAAAGAGTGGGAGAAAGATCACAGGTGATGGTGGGGTTATACAGAGAAGGTCGGGTTTAACAAACAAGTATGATTGCTGAATCATTCATTATATTGCTATTTCATTTATTCTCCAGAATCAGAATAGCTAGAAGCAAAAACCTAAAATTGTGGAATTGTAACCCATACCAAACTCTGAAATCTGTTTTACAATTAACTATTCAGATATGCTTTGGAATTTATTGCTTTTTAGTATATATGTTATTTTTCACAAAAGGGAAAAACAAAAAGTCAATTGTGATGATAAATGCATAGTTACATGATGATATTGTGAACCACTGATTGCACACCTTGGATGATTACATGGTATGTGAATATATAATACACATCAATAAAATAATTTAAAAAAAAGATTTTGTGGTAGACAATGGTTTCTTAGACTTTATACCCAAAGCATAAGCACAAAAGAAAAACAGATAAATGGAAACACCTTAAAACTATTGTGCATCAAAGGAATTTGTCATGAAAGTGAAAAGACAACCTATTCAATGGGAGAAAATATTTGGAAACTACATATCCAATAAGGGTTAAATATCCAGAGTATATAAAGAAATATTATAACCTAACAATAGAAAGACAAATAACCCAATTTTAAAATGGGCAAAAGACTTCAATAGATTTCTACAAAAAGGAAAATGTATATCACTAAATAGCACATGAAAAGATGCTCAACATCACTACCTATTAGGAAAACACAAATCAAAACCACAATAAAATACCATTTCACACCTACTAGAACAGCCACTATTTTAAAAAAAAAGCTGAAAATGAGTATTCAAGAGGATGTAGAGAAATAGGAACACTCATTCATTGCCAGTGGGAATGTAAAATGCTACAGTGGCTATGGAAGACAGTTTGGCAATTTCTCAGCAAGTACAGAATTTCCATATGATCTGGCAATCCCACTAATAGGTATATATACAAAAGAAATGAGAGGAGAGTTCGACAGATATGTGCACACTGATGTTCACAGCAGCATTAGTCACAATTCCCAAAAGATGGAAACAATCCAAGTGTCCATTAACTGATTAATGGATAAACAAATTTGGGATATACATACCATGGAATATTCTTCAGTAGTAAAAAATAAAGGAGTTCTGATACATGCAACAACATGGATAAACCTTGAGGACATTATGTTAAGTGAAATAAGCCAAACAAAAGGACAAATATTGTATGATCTCACTGTTATGAACTGATTATAATAAGCAAACTAAAAGAGTTAGAATCTAGAACATAGGTTACCAGGAGTAACCTCAGAATGGGATCAGAGAATGGGGAATTGATGCTTAACTTGTACAAAATTTCTATTTAGGTTGATGGTAAAGGTATAGAAGTGGGTGGTGGTGACGGTGGCACATAATTATGAGTGTAATTAACAACACTGAACAGAAGTAAATGTGGTTAAAAGGGGAAAACTTAGGAAGTATATATACTAGAATAAAAATTAAAAGATAAAACAGGACTGTACAATACAGTTAACTATTGTAGATGATGGACTATGGTTAATTGTGCAAGTGTAAGAATGTTCTTTCATGAATTATAACAGACATACAATATTAATACAAGGTGTTAATAGGGTAGTATATGGGAAAATAAATACCTTCTGTAAATTATGGATGATACATAATAGCACATTTTAATAATCTTTCATCAATTGTAGCACAGGTAGCTAATGATAAATCATAGTACAATTATAAAAGGAAAATGCTATTATCACTTGTAACAAATGGTCTACACCAATGCAAGCTCTTGGGCATGAGGTACTGAATGGGAATCCTATATTTTATGCATGATTGTTTAATAAACCCATAACTTCTCTAATAAAAAGAAAATTGCATAGCAACTTACTCCTTTTTAGCTTCCATAGTATCTGTAAAAGAAAATAAGTATCAAACTGGAAATGATAAACAGTGCAAAGGAGGAACTCTGGCCCAACAGAGATGAGGGCAGGAATTTAAAAGAACAGGACTACTGAATTAGGAATCATGAAACATTTGTCTTAGGTGTCCCCAAATACTTTGTAAGATGCTTTTTAAATATGGCTTCTCTGTGTTCTAGTTTGCTAGCTGCTGGAATGCAATATACCAGAAACGAATGGCTTTTAAAAAGGGGATTTATTTTGTTGGTTCTTCAGAGGAAAGGCAGCTAACTTTCCAATGAGGTTCTTTCTTACATGGAAGGCACAGGATGGTCTCTGCTGGTCTTCTCTCCAGGCCCCTGGGTTCCAACTACTCTCCCCGGGGTGACTTCTTTCTGCATCTCCAAAGGCCTGGGCGGAGCTGCAAGTGCTGAGATGAGGAATG
>PVIY010040877.1:0-22047 GCA_004026745.1 Myrmecophaga tridactyla | reverse complement strand
TCTCTATTATTGTTTTATTTCTTTTTCTGATGTCTCTTTGTTTCTTTCTCTGAATCGATGCAAATGTTCTAAAAAATGATGAATATGCAACTATATGATAATATTAAGAATTACTGATTGTATATGTAGAATGGAATGATATATTAATGTTCTTTTGTTAAGTTTTTTAATTAATAAAAAGTTTAAAAAAAAAAAAACAAAAAAAACAAAAAACAAAAAAACAGGAGCTTGGTATATTTATTTTAAGCCTTAAATCTCTATTCTCTATCCCTACCCCTTCCCCATGGTAACCTACATTCTAGATTCTAACTCTACGAGCTTTCTAGTTATTTCATATCAGTAAGATCATAAAATATGTGTCATCTTGTGACTAGCTTATGTCATTCAACATGATGTCTTCAATGTTCATCCATGTTGTCACATGGATCACAACTGCATTCCTTTTCATGGCTGAATAATATTCCATTGTGTGTATGCAGATCATTTTGCTTCTCCATTCCTCAGTTGATGGACATGTGGGTTGCTTCTATCTTTTCATAATTGTAAATAATGCCACTATAACGTCAGTATGCAAATATCTGTTTGATTCCCTGCTTTTGATTCTTTCGTATATGTGGAAGTGAGATTGCCAGGTCGTATATGAGAATTCCATAATTAACTTTCT
This sequence comes from Myrmecophaga tridactyla, assembly GCA_004026745.1. Classification (NCBI taxonomy): domain Eukaryota; kingdom Metazoa; phylum Chordata; class Mammalia; order Pilosa; family Myrmecophagidae; genus Myrmecophaga; species Myrmecophaga tridactyla. Next base: position 21,383 of record PVIY010040877.1, on the reverse strand, counting down.
GAGGAAACACCAAACTGTCCTCTAAAGGAGCTGCATGATTTTACATGCCTATCATCAATGAATAAGAGTTCCTATTTCTCTGCAACCCCTCCAACACTTGATGCTTTTGTGCTTTTTTTTTTGATAGTAGCCATACCAATGGTTGTGAAATTGTACCTCATTTTGGTTTTGATTTGCATTTCTCTAATGTCTAATGACATGAAGCATCATTTCATAATTTTTGGACATTGTATATGTTCTTTGGAGAGATGTCTAATTCAAGACTTTTGCCTGTTTTTGTTGGTTTGTATGGCTTTCTATTATTGAATTGAAGGATTTATTTATATATTCTGGATATTAAACCTTATCAGATATGTGATTTCCAAATATTTTCTCCAAATGTGTAGGTTATCATTTTACTTTCATGATAAGTCCTTTGAGACACAAAAATTTTTAATTTTGATGAGGTCCAATTTATCTACTTTTTCTTTTTCTACTTGTGTTTTGAATATGAAGTCTAAGACACCATTGCCTAACACAAGTTCTTAAAGATGCTTCTCTGTTTTCATCAAGGGGGTTAAAAGTTCTGGCTGTTATATTTAGGTCTATGATCCATTTTGAGTTAATGTTTGTATATAGTGTTAGGTTAGGGGTTGTTCTTCATTGTTTCATAAATAAAGATCCAGTTTTCCAAGCACCATTTGTTGAAGAAGCTGTTCTTTTCCAATTTAATAGTCTTTGGCCCAGTGTCAAAAAATCACTTGGAGCCATAACTGTGAGGGTTGATTACTCAATTCAATTCAATTCCATTGGTCTATATGTTTGTCCTTGTGTCAGTAGCATGCTGTTTTGATCATTGTAGCTTTGAAATAAGTTTCAAGATCAGAAAGTGTGAGTTTTTTAACTTCATAGTTATTTTACAAAATGGCTTTGGCTATTCAGGGTCCTTATCATTCCATATAAATTTAGTGATTGCCTTTTCCATTTCTACAAAGAAAGCTGTTGGAATTTTGATTTGGATTGCACTGAATTTGTAAATAATTTTGGGTAGAATTGACTTCTTAATAATATTCAGCTTTCTAATGCATGAATATGAACTGTCCTAACATTCATTTAGGTTTTCTTTGATTTCCTCTAGCAATGTTTTGTAGTTTTCTATGTACAAGTCTTTTACATCCTTTGTTAGATTAATTCTTAGATATTTCATTTTTTAGTTGTTACTGTAAATGGAATTTTTTCTTAAATGCATCTTCAGATTGCTCATTATTAATGTATAAAAACACTGCTGATTTTTGGATGTTGACCTTGTACCCTGGCATTTTGTTGAATTCATTTATTAGCTATAAGAGCTTTGTGGGGGATTTTTTCAGGTATTATTGCATATAGGAACATGTCATCTGCAAAAAAAAATTATTTCTTCCTTTCCAATTTGGATGCTATTTATTCCTTTACTTTCCTAATTGTTCTGGCTAGAACTTCTAGCACAATGTGGAATAGGAGCATTGAGTTACCTTGATGGATTCCTGATCTTAGAGGAAAAGTGTTCAGTCTTTCACTATGGAAAATAAGTTAGCTGTGGGTTTTTCATATATGACCTTTGTCTCATTGATGAAGTTTCTTCTATTCCTAGTTTTCTGAAGGTCTTATCAAGAACGGGTGCTGGATTTTGTGGCATATTACATTAATTGATTTTCTTATGCTGAACTACCTTTGCATGCTAGGGAGAACTCCCACTTGATCACTGTGTATAATTCTTTTTTAAATGTATTTATTGCAAACAACAAACAAACATACAAGCACTCTTGACATACAAACATTTTTGACATGGTTACAATAAGTGAGTCACAATATCATTTCATAGTTGTGTTTACATCACCATGATCGTTTTTTGAATATTTGCATCTTTCCAGCAAAAGAAAGAAAAAAAATCTCATACATATCATACTTCTTACCCCTCCCTCTCATTGGCCACTAGTATTTCAATCTACTCAATTTATTTCAACCTTTGTTCCCTTATTATTTACTTATTTTTATCCATTTTTTTATTCATCTGTCCATACTGTAGATAAAAAGAGCATCAGACCCAGGGTTTTCACAATCACACAGTCACATTGCAAAAACTATATCATTATACAATCATCTTCAAGAAGCATGGCTACTGGAACACAGCTCTACAGTCTCAGGTACTTCCCTCTAGCCACTCCAATACACCATAAACTAAAAATGGGATATCTGTATAATGCATAAGAATAACCTCCAGGATAACCTCTCTACTCTGTTTGAAATCTCTCAACCACTGACACTTTATTTTGTCTCATTTCTCTCTTCCTCGTTTTGGTCAAGAAGGTTTTCTCAATCCCTTAATGCTGAGTCCCAGCTCATCCTAGGATTTCTGTCCCACATAGTCAGGGAGGTTTTCACTGTTGGGAGTCATGTGCCACATAGAAGGAGGAAGGCAGTGGGTTCACTTGCCATGTCGGCTGAGAGAGAGAGATGCCACATCTGAGCAACAAAAGAAAGTTCTCTGGGGGTAACTCTTAGGCTTAATTTTAAGGAAGCTTAGCCTATCTTTTGCAGGGATAAGTTTCATAGGGGCAAACCCCAAGATTGAGGGCTTAGCCTATTGATTTGGTTGTTCCCACTTTTTGTGAGAATATCAGAAATTCTCCAAATGACACAGCTGAATTTTTCTCCCTTTCTCCCCATTCCCCCAAGGAGACTTTGCAAATATTTCCTTATTCACTGTTCAAATCACTCTGGAATTTATTGGGGCATCACACTAACCTGGACCAACCAACAAAATCTCATGCCCTATTCAAGGTTCCATGTACTTATGGTGTTCAATTAAACTGTCCATGTAAGTTAGATTAGGAAATCCACCTGTCAAAATATGTTTTGCACAAAATAAACATTTCTTGCTCTAGTCTCACAAAAAAGTTGAAGTTTTAAAATATGAATGACCATCTGTTTTCAACACCCTGCAATATTGACATTCCTTTGTTATTCCTCATGCAAAAACATTTTTTAATTTGTATATTTAGTCACTATCATTGTACAATCTAGGCATTCCTAAATTATACCATCTCTGTCTTTATTGTCTGTCTTTCCTTCTGGTTTCATATGTGTCCCCAGCCCTTCTCCCTCTATCATTATCACATTCAGCTTCATTCAGTGTACTTTCATTATTGTGCTACAATCATGTAGTACTGTGCTAATCATTTCTGAATTTTTACAATCAGTCCTGTTGCACAGTCTCTATCTCTTCAGCACCAATTACTCAATCTCTAAGCTACTTCTACCTCCTGATAAGCTGTGTTCTTAGCTGAAATTCTCCAAATACACACCTTAATGTTAGTTCATATTAGTGAGACCATACATTATTTGTCCTTTTATTTCTGGCTAATCTCACTCAGCATAGCGACCTCAAAGGTCTATCCACATTGTTACATGCTTCATGACTTTATTCAATCTTACAGCTGCATAATATTCCATTGTATGTATATACCACAGCTTGTTTAGCCACTCATCTGTTGATAGACATTTGGGCTGTTTTCATCTCTTGGCAATTGTAAATAATGCTGCTATAAACATTGGTTTGTAAATGTTCATTTGTGTCCTTGCCCTCATGTCCTCTGAATAGATACCTAGTAACGGGATTGCTGTATCATATGGGCAGTTCTATACTTAGCTTCCTGAGGAACCACCAAACTGTCTTCCACAGCAGTTGTACCATTTTACATTCCCACCAACAGTGGATAAGTGTGCCTCTTTCTCCACACCCTCTCCAGCACTTGCTGTTTTCTGTTTCTTTGGTAATGCCCATTCTAGTGGGTGTGAGATGATATCTCATTGTGGTTTTGATTTGTATTTCTCTAATAGCCAGGGAAGTTGAGCATCTTTTCATGTGCCTTTCAGCCATTTGTATTTCCTCTCTGATAAATGCCTGTTCATTTCTTTTGCCCATTTTTAATGGGGTTGTTGGTTTCTTGTTGCTGAGTTGAAGAACCTTTTTTATATGTTCTGGATACTAGACCCTTATCTGAGATGAGGTTTCCAAATATTGTCTCCCATTGTGTAGGCTGACTTTTTACTTTCTTATCAAAGTTCTTTGATGAACAAAATGTTTAATTTTGAGGAAGTCCCATGTATCTATTTCTTTCTTCAATGCTTGTGCTTTGGATGTAATATCTAGGAAACCCCCTCCTATTACAAGTTTTATAGGATATTTCCCTACATTTTCTTCTAACAGTTTTATGGTCTTAGCTCTAATGTTTAGGTCCTCGATCCATTTTGAGTTAATTTTTGTATAAGGTGTGTGATATGGATCTCTTTCATTCTTTTGCATATGGATATTCAGTTCTCTAAGCACCATTTATTGAAGCAGCTGCTCTCTCCCAGGGGAGTTGGCTTGACTGCCTTATCAAAGATTAGTTGTCCATAGATGAGAGAGTCTATATCTGAACACTCTATTCTATTCCATTGGTCAGTATATCTATCTTTATGCCAGTGCCATGCTGTTTTGACCACTGTAGCTTCATAATATGCTTAAAGTCAGGTACTGTGAGACCTCCCATTTCATTTTTCTTCCTCAAGATATTTTTAGCTATTCGGAACACCCTGCCCTTCCAAATAAATTTTGTTATTGGTTTTTCTATTTCTGGAAAGTAAGCTTTTATAATTTTAATTGGTATTGCATTTGAATCTATAAATCAATTTAGGCAGTGACTTTTGGAGATGAAGAAGGAAAATACCTCCCGGGGAGCTTTATGAAACAAGAGGTCAGGAGAGAAAGCCAGCAGATGCCCCCATGTTCACCATGAGCCTTTCCAGCTGAGAGAGAAATGCTGAACATTATTAGTCTTCTTGAACCAAGGTATCTTTCCCTGCATGCCTTAGATTGGACATTTCTATAGACTTGTTTCAATTGGGACCTTTTCTTGCCTTAGAACTGTAAACATGCAACTTATTAAATTCACCTTTTTAAAAGCTGCTCCATTTCTGGTATATTGAATTCAGCAGCTAGCAAACTATAACAACGTCTTAACTATATTTAGTCTTCCAATCCATGGACACAATATGCTCTTCCATTTATTTAGATCTCTGTGATTTATTTTAGCAATTTCTTGTAGTTTCCTTTGTATAGGTCTTTTGTATCTTTAGTTAAATGTATTCCTAGATATTTTTATAACTTTTTTATTGTATAGAATAACATATATACGAAGCAAAGAAATAAAAAAGCAATAGTTTTCAAAACTCTCTTCAACAAGTAGTTACAGTACAGATCCCAGAGTTTGTCCTGGGCTGCCATACGATCCTCTCAGATTTTTCCTTTTAGCTGCTCCAGAATATAAGCGACTAGAAGGCTTATCTGGTAGTTAGATTCAGTTGTCAACATGGACAGGTGAAGGCACCTAGTTCTTTTGCTGTGGACATGAGCCAATGGTACATGAACCTCATCTGTTGCTGATTATATCTGCAGTCAGCTAGGAGGTGTGCTTGCTGCAATGAATGATATTTAACTTAATTGGCTGGTGCTTAAATGAGAGAGCACAATGTAGCACAGCCCAAGCAGCTCGGCATTCCTCATCTCAGCACTTGCAGCTCAGCCCAGGCCTTTGGAGATGCAGAAAGAAATCACCCCGGGGAAGGTTGTTGGAACCCAGAGGCCTGGAGAGAAGGCCAGCAGAGATCACCCTGCGACTTCCCACGTAAGAAAGAACCTCAGTTGAAAGTTAGCTGCCTTTCCTCTGAAGAACTAATTAAATAAATCCCCTTTTATTAAAAGCCAATCCATCTCTGGTGTGCTGCATTCTGGCAGCTAGCAAACTAGAACAGCTTAAATATATATTTTTTATCATCACAATCGACTTTTTCCTTCTTTTTTGTGAAAAATAACATATATACAAAAAAGCAATAAAATTCAATGCACAGCACCACAACTAGTTGTAGAATGTATTTCAGAATTTGACACAGGTTACAATTTCACAAATTTAGGTGTTTACTTCTAGCTGTTCTAAGATACTGGAGACTAAAAGAGATATCAATTTAATGACTCAGCCTTCATATTCATTTGTTAAATCCTATCTTTACTGTATAACTCCACCATTATGTTTGATCTTTCCATCCCTTTCTTTAGGGGTGTTTGGGCTATGGCCATTCTAACTTTTTCATATTGGAAGGGTCTGCCACTAATATGTGGTTGGGAGATGGAAATATTTGATGTTCTGGAGAGGCTGGATTCTCTAGGTTTCAGGACTTATCTGAACCAGGGACCAAGCTGGAGATTGTAAGTTCCTGGAAAGTTACTCTAGTGCATGGAATCCTTGTAGAGTCTTATATATTGCCCTAGGTGTTCTTTTATTCCTAAATATTTTTTTTATTTTGGTTGCAAATGTTAATAGAATTTTTTTTTCTTAATTTCCTCCTCAGATTGCTCATTACCAGTGTATAGAAATACTACAGATTTTTGAGTGTTGGTCTTGTACCCTGCCACTTTACTCTACTCATTTATTAGCTCTAGTAGTTTTGCTGTGGATTTTTCGGGGTTGTCAACATATAGTATCATATCAGTTGCAAACAGTTGCAAACTTCTTCCTTTCCAATTTTGATGCTTTATACTTATTTTTCTTGTCTAATTGCTCTGGCTAGAACCTCCAACACAATGTTGGATAATAATGGTGACAGTGAACATTCTTGTCTTGTTCCTGATCTTAGGGGGAAAGCTTTCAGTCTTTTCCCATTGAGGATGATGTTAGCTGTGGGTTTTTCGTATATTCCCTTTATCATGTTGAAGAAGTTCCCTTCTATTCTTATCCTTTGAAGTGTTTTCATCAAGTAAGGAAGTTGAATTTTGTCAAATGCCTTTTCTGTGTCGTTGGAGATGATCATGTAGATTTTTGCTTTGATTTCTTGATATGGTGTATTACATTAATTGATTTCCTTATGTCAAAACATACTTGCATACCTGGAGTAAGTCTCACTTGGACATGGTGTGTAATTCTTTAAATGTGCTGCTGGATTCAATTTGCAAGATTTTATTGAGGATTTTTGCCTCTATATTCATTAGAGAGATTGGTCTGTAATTTTCTTTTCTTGTAGTATCTTTGTCTGGCTTTGGTATGAGGGTGATGTTGGCTTCATAGAACGAGTTATGTAGCCTTCCTTCCTCTTCAATGTTTTTTGAAGAATTTGAGCAGGATTGATACTAATTCCTTCTTGAATTCTTCGTAGAATTCTATGTGAAGCCATCTGGTCCTGGACTTTTCTTTTTTGGGACTTCTTGGTGACTGATTCAATTTCTTTATTTGTGATTGGTTTTTTGAGGTCATCTATTTCTTCTCAAGTAAATGTTGGTTGTTCATGGCCTTTCTAGGAAGTTGTCCATTTCATCTACATTGTCTAGTTTATACCATGTCTATTGCTAATGGTATCCTCTCATTACTTCCTTTATTTCTGCGGAATCAGTGACTACGTCTTCTTTTTCATTTCTGATTTTATTTATTTTCATCCTCTCTCTTTTTCTTTTTGTCAACCTTGCTAAGGGTCCATCAATTTTATTGATTTTTTCAAAGAACCAACTTCTGGTTTTGTTGCTTTTCTCGATCATTTTCATGCTTTCAATTTCATTTATTTCTGCTTTAATCTTTGTTATTTCCTTCCTTTTGCTTCCTTTGGGATTATTTTGCTGTTCTTTCTGTAGTTCTTCCAAATGGACAGTTAATCCCTCTATTTTTATTCTTGCTTCTTTTTGATATAGGCATTTAAGGAAATAAATTTCCCTCTTAACACTGCCTTTGCTGTATCCTATAAATTTTGACATGTTGTGTTTTCATTTTCATTTGCATCAAGGTATTTACTGATTTCTCTTGTAATTTCTTCCTTGACCCACTGGTTGTTTAAGAGTGTGTTGTTTAGCCACTATATATTTGTGAATTTTCTGGCCTTCTGCCTGCTATTGATTTCCAGTTTCATTCCTTTTTGATCCAAGAAAGTGTTTTGCATGGTTTCAATCTTTTAAAATTTATTGAGACTTGCTTTGTGACCCAGCGTATGATCTATACATAAGAATGATCCTGAGCACGTAAGAAAAAAGTGTGTCCTGCTGTTATGTGGTATAATGTTCTATAAGTGTCTGTTAAGCCTAGTTCACTTATTGTATTATTCAAATTCTCTGTTTCTTTATTGATCCTCTGTCAAGATGTTCTATCCATTGATGACAGTGGGGAATTGAAGTCTCCAACTATTATGGTACAGGTGTCTAGTTCTCTTTTCAGTGTTTTACCTCATGTATTTTGGGGCACACTGGCTGGTGCATAAATATTTATAATTGCTATGACTTCTTGTTGAATTGTTCCTTTTACTAATTCATAGTGTCCTTCTTTGTCTCTTAATTGTTTTACATTTGAAGTGTGTGCCAGTTTTAAAGGATTTATGTACTCTAGAAACCCCATGTTTTAATCCTAATTAGTCTTGTGGGAGCAACGGTTTCTTTTAATCCTTATTCAGTATTATAAGCTGGAAACTTGATTAGGTTATCTCCACGGAGATGTGATGCAATCAATTGTGGGTAAACTAAAGCGTGATTAGATGGAGACGTGTCTCCGCCCATTCTATATAAGTCTTGATTAGTTCACTTGAATCTTATAAAAGAGTAGACATTTTTGAGAGATTGCCCTTTTGAGAACGAGGAGAGAGCTGTGGAACCATGATGGAAGGACAAGAGAACCAGAGTCCACCAGCCAAGAACCTTCTGGAGATAAGGAAGGAAAATGCCTCCTGGGAGCTTCATGAAGCAAGAGGCCTGGAGAGAAATCTAGTAGATGTGCCATGTTCACCATGTGCCTTTCCAACTGAGAGAGAAACACTGGACGTCATCAGCCTTCTTGAACCAAGGTATCTTTCCCTGAATGTCTTAGATTGGACATTTCTATAGACTTGTTATAATTTGGACAATTTCGCAGCCTTAGAACTGTAAACTAGAAACTTATTAAATTCCCCTTTTTAGAGGCTGTTCTGTTTCTGTTATATTGCATTCCAGCAGCTAGTGAACTAGAACAGATTTTGGTACCAGGAATGGGGTGCTGCTTTAGTTTGCAAATACCAAACATATTGGAACAGCTTTTTAAATAAATAAGGGGAAGATTCTGGAGGAGTTATAAGAAGCTTGATAGAAAAGGCTTAGAATGCTTTGAAGAGACTGTTGGTAGAAATGCAGACTCTAAAGATATCTCTGACCAGGTTCTGGATGGAAATCAGCCGTATGTTATTGTAGACCAGAAGGGAAGGCCACCCTTGTTTTAAAATGTCAGATAATCTGGCAAAGTTGACCAGTGGCTTTGGCTTGAAGGCATATTTTTATGGCCATGAACTTGGATATTTAGCAGAAGAGATTTCCAAATTAAATTTGGAAGATGCAGCCTGGTTTCTTCTCACAGCTTATAGTGAACTGTGACAGAAAGAGATAATCTGAGAACTGAACTATTGTGTACAGAGAAACCAGAAATTAATGTTTTGGAAAATTTTGGGCTTTCAGGAAGGGAGCCCACAGAAAATAGTGCCCCATGTGAGGATTTAGCTAAATGTGGAACCAGTTAGCCATTTCTGAGAAAGCCAGGATTGGACATGGAGTTATCCAGGAATGATTTGTGGAAACTCATGTCTGATGGGTATGACCCTTCCTTACTACATAGAAAGCCAACAAGAGTGCTGTGGGACCTGTATAAACAGAGCCACTGCCAGTCTGAAATGGGAGGCTGAGAAAAGAGACAATGTGAAAATAAAATAACTTCAGAGGCAGAACCATAGAGGTTGAGGTCTGAAGTCAAGAAGCCTCAGACTAGGAGAGCAGACACACTGAAGCACATTGAGAGGTCAGTTTGCCCCAAAGGCAGAGGATGGGTCTTCCACCTCATTGCAGTGCAAGAGTGCTGCTGCCTCAGGCCTTGGAGATGGTGCAGCACACTCCCTGGGGGTTGGGGAGAGCCTGGCTGCCACCATGTGGAGTGATTGAGCCCAGCTGCAGCCCCAATATTTGGAGAGGGTTGAACCAAGAAAAATGTGGTCTCCCTATTGCCCCCAAGGTTGCATTCAGAGAGAGGCAAGCCACTTCATAGGCTTTTGGAAAGGGTGGGACTGCTGCTTTCTAAAGCCCCAAAGATAAATGACTCTCAGACTTTGAAATCTAATGGAGTTTACCCTGCAGGCTTTTGAGACTATTTGGGTCCTGTGACCCCTGTTTTCTTTCTTCCCTATGGAAATGGGCATATGTATGCTATGACTGTTCCTCCTTTGTATGTTGGCAGCAAATGACTTATTCTGAGTTTTACAGGTCCAGAGACAGCAGAGAAAATTTTGCCTTAGGGCACACCATGCCTTTAGCTGTATTTGATGAACTTTGTACTTTTAACCTTGTATTGTATTTGTAATGTTAATGAAATGGTTTAAAATTTTCTGATATTGTTATGGAATGAATGTATTTTGTATATGAGGAAAACATGTCGTTTTTAGAGTCCAGAAGGTGGAATGTGCCAGTTTGAAAGGATTTATGTACTCTAGAAAAGCCATGTTTTAATCTTAGTCAATCTTGTGAGAACAACGTTTTCTTCTAATCCCTATTCAGTACTATAGGTTGGAAACTTGATTAGGTTATCTCCACGGAGATGTGATTCAATCAATTGTGGGTATTAAACTTGATTAAATGGAGACATGTCTTGACCCGTTCTACATGGGTCTTAATTAGTTTACTGGAATCCAAAGCGGAGACATTTTGGAGAGAGAGCCCTTTTGAGAATGAGAGAGCTTCAGAATCATGTTAGAAGGATGAGAGAAACACCGTGTCCACCAATCAGTGACCTTTAGGAGATGAAGAAGGAAAACACCCTTGAGGGAGCATCATGAAGGAAGAGGCCTAGAGAGAAATCTAGCAGATGTTGCCATGTTTGCCATGTGACTTTCCAACTGAGAGAAAAATGCTGAATGTCATCGGCCTTCTTGAACCAAGGAATCTTTCCTTGGATGCCTTAGATTGGACATTTCTATAGACTTGTTTTAATTTGGACAATTTCACACCCTCAGAACTGTAAACTAGCAACTTATTAAATTCCTCTTTTTAAAAGTCATTCCATTTCTGGTATATTGCATTCTGGAAGCTAGCAAACTAGAACAAAGTCTAATTTTTCAGATATTAACATAGCAACTCTTGCTGTTTTCTGATTGTTGTTTACATGAAATATCTTTTCCCAACCTTTCACTTTTAACCTATGTTTGTCCTTGGGTCTAAAATGAGTCTCTTGTAGACTGCATAGAGATGGGTCCTGTTTTTTAAGCCATTCTGCAGTCTATGTTCTTTTGATCAGAGAGTTTAATCCATTAACATTTAGTGTTATTACTATAAGGGCAGTACTTCTACCATTTTGCCTTTTGGATTTTGTATGCCATATCTAATTTTTTCCCTTTTTACTTTTATTGATAGTCTTCATTACTACACTCTTCTCCACACCCCTCTCTCCTGTCTTTTCCTATCTGCCTCTAGTGCTCCTTTTAGTATTTCTTGCAGAGCCAGTATCTTGGCCACAAATTCTCTCAATGCTTTTTGTTTGAAAATGTTTTAATTTCTCCCTCACTTTTGAAGGACAATTTTGCTGGATATATAATTCTTGGTTGGCAGTTTTTTTCTTTTAATAATTTAAATATATCATCCTACTGTCTTCTTGCCTCCATGGTTTCTGCTGAGAAATCTACACATAGTCTTATTGGGCTTCCCTTCTATGTGGTGGATTGCTTTTCTCTTGGTGCTTTCAAAATTCTCTCTCCTTGACATCTGACAGTCTGATTAGTAATTCTGTTTGGTGTATGCTGCACTTCTTGGATCTGTAATTTTATGTCTTTCATAAGAGATGGGAAATTTTCAGTGATAATTTCCTCCATTAGTCTTTCTCCTCCTTTTCCCTTCTCTTCTTGTTCTGGGACACCTGCAACATGTATATTTGTGTGCTTCATGTTGTCATTCAATTCCTTGAGTTCGTGCTCATAATGTTCCATTCTTTTCCTTATATTTTCTTTTGCAAGTCAGATTTCAGATGTCCATTCCTCCAGTTCACTAAGCTTTTCTTCTGCCTCTTCAAATCTAACAGTGTAGGTTTCCATTATTTTTTCACCTTTTCTACTCTGCCTTTCATTCCCATAAGTTCTATGACTTTTTTTTCAGACTTTCAATTTCTTCTTTTAGTTCACCTATTGCCTTCTTTATATCCTCCCTCAACTTGATGATTTGATTTTTAAGGAGTTTTTCCATGTCTGTTTGAACAGCCTGAATTAGTTGTTTTAACACTTCTATCACATTTGAATTGTGGTTTGTTCCTTTGGGCCATATCTTCAATTTTTCTAGTATGAGGCATTATTTTTTGCTAGTATCTAGGCATTTGATTTCCTTAATTAGTTCATTCTGGAGATCGTTTTCACTTTTACCTAGGATTTTCTTGCTGTATGGCTTTGTTCTCTATCTGTTCTTTGATATTCAGTTCAGCTTATTCTACACTTCTAGCATAGGTTTTGTTTAATGGATCACAGTTCTCCAGTTTTCATTTTTCCGTTTCTTGCCCTGCCTATATGGGGCCTTTATTTAGGAGAGTTTACTTAGATATTATAGACTCTAATCAGATTTTCCCAGGCCAGAATGGCCTCCTCTCAGGAGGAAAGAGACACCATCATCAATTTTCCCTGAGGGTGACATGAAGCAGACTTAAAGACTTTCCTATGAAGCCTCTAGACTCTGTTTTTCCTATCCTGCCAAGTATGTAGTTCTTGTCTGCCTGTGGTTTCCCACCAGTGTAAACGGATGTGGTGCCTTTAACTTCAGCAGACTCTCCATGCCAGAGGCATGGTTGAGACAGAGGAGAGGTTGTAGGCTGGCTTTAATTGCTTCAGTTTTCCAGTCCTTGGCATCTGAATTCCTTCAGGTAGGGATTCCACCTGAGCTGGGTTCCACCTCTCTCCTGGGGAAGACACAGCCTCCAGGGAATTAACTCCTTTCACCTGACAGGCCCCTTTCAATTCACATTTGCCTGGAGAAGTTGGAGCCTGAGAAGCCTTGCACGTCTCTCTAATGAGTTGTTAAGTAGCAGAAACAAAGCAAAAAAAATCCTTTTCAGAGCAGGACCCCGTTCCTTGGTTTTATAATCAAGATTTTAAGTTGGTACACTGCTCTATGTATCTCAAGGTTCTATGTGCCCCCCCCCTTTTTAGGGTTCAGACCTTTTCAAGTAGTTTGTGCAGTCTGATCCAAAATGCCTCTATTTTTGTTTTGTTTGTTTTCCATCAGTCCTACCTCCTCTGTGCTGGGGCAAAAAATCCTACTATCATTAGGTTTTATTTGAGGTTTATCTGAGCTGGGGGCATATTTTCAGCAATCAGAATTTGTTAATTAATTCTGCAATTGGAGCTTGGTTGAGCTAAGCCCCTGCTGCTAGTAAAGTCTCTTTCTTTTCCCCTCCAGGAACCAGCCTGTGGGGGTGGGGTGCCACGGCTTGGGGGACTTACAGTTCTGTGTGGGATCATAGTTGGTCCAGCTTGTTCCAACTGGTGTATGCTGTGTGTCTGGTCACTAATGTGGCCCCAGTAGTTGTTCTGTACTGATCCTGGCTATTTACTAGCTGCTCTCGAGGACAAATTAAATTCCACAGCTCACTAAGCTACCGTCTTGGAACTGCCTCTGTATAATGTTTTTTTAAGTACTTTTAGAGTCATTTGCTAATTTTCCCTTGTTTGGTTTGGTTTTTCCTTTCATTTATTTACTTATTGCTTCTTGTTTATGCATTTACAATCACAATCATTTTTTTCTTTTTATGAAAAATAATATAAATTTAAAAAGCAATAAATTTTAAAGCACATCACAACAATTAGTTGTGGAATAGATTTCAGAGTTTGTTAAGGGTTACAATTCCACAATTTTAAGGTTTTACTTGTAGCTGCTCTAAAACACTGGAGACTAAAAGAAATATCAATATAATGATTCTATAATCATGTATAATGTCAAAAGTCAACAGTCCATCAACATTCTCAGTTTTAGAAAATTTCATTGTTTCCAAGAAAAAGATAACCAATAAACACACCCTCACCAAATTGAAAATTCAAACCTCCCTTTAACTCGAGTCCCTCACCTAATTATTTACCCTTGGTTTTGCTGTGGTGCTATTGATGTTTTCCTGTTAAACATAGCACATAGCATGCACTAGGAGTTTTCTCTTTATACCCCGAACTTATACACTCTATGTATAAGATTCATACTTTTGCAATAGTTCATGCAAGAACTTATTTACATTTGTAGTGTTAATCAGTGGGACACATGGGTCTATATAACCTCTTGCAATGATGTTCACCTTCAATATGGTAATGTTACTTACGGATCCACTAGTGAATTGCCTTCATTTCTATATATTCCCTTACATTTACGTTCAACCTCATTAGGTAATCATTCACCCATCTCTAGCTTCTGTGTATCTCTAGGTTCCCTATATTCTGTATTACAAGCCTCTGATTTTACTTTATTATGGTCATAAAAGTGGAATCATGCAGTATTTATCCTTTTGTGTCCAGCTTATTTCATTCGTATTATCACCTCAAGGCTCACCCATCTTTTCATGTGCTTCAGGGTGTCATTTTGTCTTACTGCTGCAAAATATTCCATAATGTGTATATACCACATTTTGTTAATCAACTCATCTGTAGATAAGCATTTAGATTGTTTCCATCTTTTAGCAATTGTGAATAATGCTGCTATCAACATCGGTATGCAGATGTCTGTTTGTGTCAATGCTTTCAGCTCTTCTGGTATATACCAAGTAGCGGTATAGCCAGGTCATAAAGAAACTGAATATTTAGCTTCCTAAGGAACCATCAAACTGCCTTCCATAGTGGCTGTACCATAATATATTCCCATCAACAGTACAGAAGTGTCCAAATTTCTCCAGATCCTCTCCATCATTTGTAATTTTCTGTTTGTTTAATAGCAGTCATTCATATAGGTGTGAGGTGGTATTTCATTGTATTCTTAATCTGCATTTCTCTTATAGCCAGTGAAAACGAGCATCTCTTCATGTGCTTTTTTTTCTTCATGTGCTTTTGAGTCATCTGTATTTACTCTTCAGAAAAATGCCTATTCATATCTTTAGCTCATTTTATAATTGGGTTGTTCACTTTTTTGTTTTTGAGTTGTTTGATTTCTTTATGTATACAGGATATCAACCTTTATCTGATGTGTGATTTCCAAATATTTTCTCCCATTGAGTTGGCTTTCTGGAAAGTTCACCTTTCTGGAAAAGTCTTTTGAGGGAAAAAAGCATTTGACTTTGAGGAGTTCCCACTTATCCATTTGTTGTTATTGTTGTTGCTTCTGCTTTGGGTGTAAAGTTTAGGAACCTAGCTCCTATTTCTAGGTCTTGAAGATGTTTCCCTACACTTTATTCAAGCAGCTTTATGGTACTGGTTCTTATATTCAGGTGTTTGAACCACTTCGAGTTAATTTTTGTATAGAGTCTAAGGGAAGGTCCTTTTTAATTCTTTTTGCTATTGATATCCAGTACCCCCATGCCTGTTTATTGAAAGGCTATTTTGTCCAAGTATATTGGATTTGAAAGCCTTGTCAAAGATAAGTTGACCATAGATGTAGTGGTCTATTTCTGCACTCCTGATTACATTCCAATAGTCAATAATTCTAACTTTGTGCCAATACCATGCTGTTTTGAACACTGTACTTTGTAATAAGTTTTTTTATTAATTAAAAATTTCTTTTAGAATACCAGAAAACACCGAACAAATGCAAACATTTTTAACTTTTGATCATTCTGTTCTACATATATAATCAGTGATTCACAATATCATCATATAGTTGCATATTCATTGTCATGATAATTTCTTGGAAAATTTGCATCTATTCAGAAAAAAAAATAAAAAGAAAACAGAAAAAATTCATACATATCATATCCCTTACCCCTCCCTTTCATTGATCACTAGCATTTCAATCTAAATTTATTTTAACATTTGTTCCCCCTATTATTTATTTTTATTCCAAATGTTTTACCCCTCTGTTGATAAGGTAGACAAAAGGAGCATCAGACACAAGGTTTTCACAATCACACAGTCACATTGTGAAAGCTATATCATTACACAATCATCTTCAAGAAACATGGCTACTGAAACACAGCCCTACATTTTCAGGCAGTTCCCTCCAGCCTCTCCATTACATCTTAACAAGGTGATATCTATTTAATGCATAAGAATAACTTCCAGGATAACCTCTTGACTCTGTTTGGAATCTCTCAGATATTGACACTTTATTTTGTCTCTTTTCACTCTTCCCCCTTGTGGTTGAGAAGGTTTTCTCAATCCCTTGATGCTGAGTCTCAGCTCATTCTAGGGGTTTTCTCAATCCCTTGATCCTGAGTCTTAGCTCATTCTAGGACTTCTGTCCCATGTTGCCAGGAATGTCCATACCCCTGAGAGTCATGTCCCACGTAGACAGGGGGAGGGTGGTGAGTTTGCTTGTTGTGTTGGCTGGGGAGAGAGGCCTTATCAGAGCAACAAAAGAGGTACTCTTGGGGGTGACTCTTAGGCCTAATTTTAAGTAGGCTTGACCTATCCTTGATGGGGTTAAGTTTCATATAAACAAATCCCAAGATTGGAGGCTCAGCCTATAGCTTTGGTTGGCTGCAGTGCTTGTGAGAATATCAAGAATTCAACTTGGGGAAGTTCTCACCATTCCCCAATGGAGACTTTGCAAATACTATTTTATCCACGGTTTAAATCACTCTGGGATTTATCGGGGCATCACTCTGGACAAACCAACAAAATCTCATGCCCTACTCAAGTTTCCACACACTTATGGTGTTCAATTAAGCTGTCTACATAAGTTATATTAGGAAATGTACTAATCAAAATATAAATTTTGTACCAAATAAACATTTTTTGCTTCAGTCTCATACATAAGTTAAAATTTTAAAATATTAATTACCATCTATTTTCAGCACCTTGCAGTAATGACACTCCTTTGTTCTTCCTCATGCAAAAACATTTTAAACATTTGTACATTTAGTCACTATCATTATACACTCTAGGCATTCCTAGATTATACCATCACAGTCTTTATTGTCTATCTTTCTGATTTCTTTTGTGCCCCCAGCCCTCCTCCCTCTATCATTCTCACATTCAGCTTCATTCAGTGTTTTAACATAATTGCATTATAGTTAGGTAGTATTGTGCTGTCCATTTCCGAGTTTTTACATTCAGTCCTGTTGCGCAATCTGTATCCCTTCAGCTACAATTACATCACACTATTTATATCCCCTGATGGTCTCTGTTACCAATGAAATTCTCCTGGTTTATTCAGTAATGTCAGTTCATATCAGTGAGACCATACAATATTTGTCCTTTTGTTTCTGGCCAATCTCGCTCATCATAATGTTCTTAAGGTCCGCCCATGTTTTTAAATACTTCATAACTTTATTCTGTCTTACAGCTGCATAATATTCCATCATATGTATATACCACAGTTTGCTTAGCCACTTCTCTGTTGATGGACATTTTGGCTGTTTCCATCTCTTCACAATTGTAAATAATGCTGCTATAAAAATAGATGTGCAAATGTCTGTTTGTGTCCTTGCCCTCATGTCCTTTGAGTAGATACCTCGCAATGGTATTGCTGGGTCATATGGCAATTCTGTATTTAGCTTTTTGAGTAACCGCCAAACTGCCTTCCACAGCAGTTGTAACATTTGACATTCCCACCAACAGTGGATAAGTGTGCCTCTTTCTCCACAACCTCTCCAGCACTTGTCATTTTCTGTTTTACTGATAATGGCCATTCTGGTGGGTGTGAGATGATATCTCATTGTGGTTTCGATTTGCATTTCTCTAATAGCCACGGAAGTTGACCATCTCTTCATGTGCCTTTTGGCCATTTGAATTTCCTCCTCTGAGAAGTGTCTGTTCAAGTCTTTTCCCATTTTGTAACTGGGTTCTTTGTCTTTTTGTTGTTGAGTTGAACAATCTCTTTATATATTCTTGATACTAGACCTTTATCTGATATATCGTTTCCAAATATTGTTTCCCATTGTGTAAGCTGCCTTTTTACTTTCTTGACAATGTTCTTTGATGCACAAAAGTGTTTAATTTTGAGGAGTTCACATTTATTTCTTTCATTCTTCAATGTTCTTGCTTTGGGTGTAAGGTCTAAGAAACCGCCTCCTAGTATAAGATTTATAAG
This sequence comes from Myrmecophaga tridactyla, assembly GCA_004026745.1. Lineage (NCBI taxonomy): Eukaryota > Metazoa > Chordata > Mammalia > Pilosa > Myrmecophagidae > Myrmecophaga > Myrmecophaga tridactyla. Next base: position 3,148 of record PVIY010040877.1, on the reverse strand, counting down.
ATATTTCCTTACATTTCCTTCTGACGTTTTTATGGTCTTAGATCTAATGTTTAGGTCTTTGATCCATTTTGAGTTAATTTTTGTATAGGGTGTGAGATATGGTTCCTGTTTCATTCTCTTGCATGTGGATATCCAGTTCTCTAGGCACCATTTATTGAAGAGACTGTTCTGTCCCAGGTGAGTTGACTCAACTGCCTTATCAAAGATCAATTGTCCATAGATGAGAGGGTCTATATCTGAACACTCTATTCTATTCCATTGGTCAGTATATCTATCTTTATGCCAGTACCATGCTGTTTTGACCACTGTAGCTCTGTAATACGCCTTAAAGTCTGGTAGCATGAGACCTCCGACTTCATTTTTTTTTCTCAGGATACTTTTAACTATTTGGGGCTCTCTGCTTTTCCAGACAAATATGGTTATTGGTTTTTCTATTTCTAAAAGTACGTTTTGGGGATTTTAATTGGTTGCATTGAATCTGTAAATCAATTTAGGTAGAATTGATATCTTAACTATATTTAGTATTCCAATCCATCTATTTAGGAATTCTGTGATCTTTTAACAATTTCTTGTAGTTTTCTTTGCATAGGTCTTTTGTCTCTTTAGTTAAATTTATTCCTAAGTATTTTATTCTTTTAGTTGCAATTGTAAATGGAATTCCTTTCTTGATTTCCCCCTCAGATTATTCATTACTAGTGTATAGAAACACTTTAGATTTTTGAGTGTTGATCTTGTAACCTGCCATTTTGCTGTACTCATTTATTAGCTCTAGTAGTTCTGCTGTGGCTTTTTTGTGGTTTTCGACATATAGTAGCATATCATCTGCAAACACTGAGAGTTTTACTTCTTCCTTTCCAATTTTGATGCCTCGTATTTCTTTTTCTTGTCTAATTTCTCTGGCTAGGACTTCCAACACAATGTTGAATAACAGTGGTGATAGTGGACATCCTTTTCTTGTTCATGATTGTAATGTGAAAGTTTTCAGTTTTTCCCCATTGAGGATGATATTAGCTGTGAGTTTTTCATATATTCCCTTTATCATTTTGAGGAAGTTCCCTGCTATTCCTATCCTTTGAAGTGTTTTCAATAGGAAAAGATGTTGAGTTTAATCAGATGTCTTTTCTCCATCAATTGAGATGATCATGTGGTTTTTCTGCTTTGATTTATTGATATGGTGTATTACATTAATTGATTTTCTTATGTTGAACCATCCTTGCATACCTGGGATGAATCCTACTTGGTCACGATGTATAATTCATTTATTGTGTTGCTGGATTTGATTTGCTAGAATTTTGTTGAGGATTTTTGCATCTATATTCATTAGAGAGATTGGTCTGTAGTTTTCGTTTTTTGTAATATCTTTGTCTGGCTTTGGTATAAGGGTGATGTTGGCTTCGTGGAATGAGTTAGGCAGTTTTCCCTCCTTTTCAAATTTTTGGAAGTGTATGAGCAGGATTGGTACTAATTCTTTCTGGAATGTTTGGTAGAATTCACATGTGAAACCACCTGGTCCTGGACTTTTCTTTTTAGAGAGCTTCTTAATGACTGATTTAATTTCTTTACTTGTGATTGGTTTGTTGAGGTCATCTATTTCTTCTCGAGTCAAAGTTGGTTGTTCATGCCTTTCTAGAAAGTTGTCCATTTCATCTACATCATTGTATTTAGTAGCATAAAGTTGTTCATAGTATCCTCTCATTACTTTCTTTATATCTGTGGGGTCAGTGGTTATGTCTCCTCTTCCATTTCTGATCTTATTTATTTGCATCCTCTCTCTTCTTTTTGTCAATCTTGCTAAGGGTCCATCAATCTTATTGATTTTCTCATAGAACCAATTTCTAGTTTTGTTGATTTTCTCATTTGTTTTCATGTTCTCAATTCCTTTTATTTCTGCTCTAATCTTCGTTATTTCTTTCCTTTTGCTTGCTTTGGGGCTAATTTGCTGTTCTTTCTCTAGTTCTTCCACGTGGACAGTTAATTCCTCGATTTTTGCCCTTTCTTCTTTTTTAATAAAGGCATTTCAGCAATAAATTTCCCTCTTAGCACTGCCTTTGCTGCATCAAATAAGTTTTGATATGTTGTGTTTTCATTTTCATTTGCCTCGAGATATTTACTGATTTCTCTTATAATTTCTTCCTTGACCCATTGGTTGTTTAAGAGTGTGTTGTTGAGCCTCCACATATTTGTGAATTTTCTGGCACTCTGCCTCTTATTTATTTCCAAGTACATTCCTTTATTATCTGAGAAAGTGTTTTGCATGATTTCAATCTTTTTAAGTTTATTGAGACTTGCTTTGTGACCCTGCATATGTTCTATCCTTGAGAATGATCCATGAGAACTTGCGAAAAAGGTGTATCTTGCTGTTGTGGGGTATAATGTTCTATAAATGTCAAGTCTAGCTTATTTATTGTATTATTCAAATTCTCTGTTTCTTTATTGATCCTCTGTCTAGATGTACTGTCTATTGATGAGAGTGGGGAATTGAAGTCTCCAACTATTATGGTAGATATGTGTATTTCTCTTTTCAGTGTTTGCTTCATGTATTTTTGGAGCATTCTGGCTCAGTGCATAAATATTTATGTTATGTCTTCTTGTTGAATTGTTCCTTTTATTAATACATAGTATCCTTCTTTGTCTCTTTTAACTGTTTTACATTTGAAGTCTAATTTATTGGATATCTGTATAGCTACTCCTGCTCTTTTCTGATTGTTATTTTCATGCAATATCTTTTCCCAACCTTTCACTTTCAACCTATGTTTATCCTTGGGTTTAAGATGTGTTTCCTGTAGACATCATATAGATGGGTCCTGTTTTTAAATCCATTCTGCAGTCTATATCTTTTGATTGGGGAGTTTAATCCATTAACATTTAGTGTTATTACTGCATGGGTAGTAATTTCTTCTATCATCTTTCCTTTTGGATTTTATATATCATTTCTAATTTTACTTCTGTTCACCTCTACTGATAGTCTTCCTTTCTACACTCTTCTCCACATCTCTCTCTCCTGTCTTTTCATATCTGTCTCTAGTGCACCCTTTAGTATTTCTTGCAGAGCCAGTCTCTTGGTCACAAATTCTCTCAGTGATTTTTTCGTCTGAAAATGTTTTAATTTCTCCCTCATTTTTGAAGAACAATTTTGCTGGATATAGAA
>PVIY010040876.1:0-22045 GCA_004026745.1 Myrmecophaga tridactyla | reverse complement strand
GTAATCAGCTGTGGATGTAGCTGACATGATCATGATTTAATTCTTTGAATTGTCCTCATTGCAACAGACAGGCCAGCACTTGCCCAACCAGACAAACAGGTACCACCACTTGGCCAAGTTGACACATTAACCTGACCATGACAGGGTCCTTTATTGGAGTGAGAAAGATCTCTTCTATCCTGAGTTTCTCAGTACTTTTTATTATGAAAAGAAAGGTACTGCATTGTTCAGATTCTTTCTCTACTTCCATTGAGGTGATTATGCACGTTTTTGTTTTTTAATCTATTTATACAGTGTATTAAATTAATTGATTTTCAAAAGTTATACCAACTTTGCGTTCCTGGGATAAATCCCACTTGGCCACAATGTTGTGTCTTTCTTTGTTTTTGGAAGAGATTGTGAAGAATTGGTATTAATTCTTCTTGAAACATTTGATAGAATAACCAGTGAAATCATCTGAGCCTGGGTTTTTCTTCCCTTTTTATTTTTGCTACTAATTCACTTTATTTACTTGCTCTCTTAATTTTTCAGGGTTATTATAACAAATACCACACATTGTTTATTTAAATAACAGGAATTATTTGCTCACAATTTTTGAGACTAGAAGTTCAAAATCAGTCTTGAAAGGTCATGATTTCTCACCAAAGTCTGAAGAATTCTGTTGCTGTATTGCTGCAATTCACAGGATTCCTCAAGCTGCACCTCCTCTTCTGTCACATGGTGATCTCTCTTTTATTTCCAACTATGGCTTTCTCATGCTGTGTCCAAATATCCTCTGCTTTATAAGGACTACAGTCATGGATTGAGACCCACCCTGATTTAATTAGGCCTCATCTACAGGATCTTTGATGATTCTATTCAAAAATGCATCCATACCTTAACCAATAAAAACATTGTCAAAGGTACTATTAACAAACGGGTTCAATGCCACCAGAACATGGATTAAGATTTGAACATGTCTTTTGTGGGTACATGATCCAATCACAAACACTGGATATAGATCTAATCATATTTTCTGTTTGTTGTGTTTTTTTTTCCTGTCATTCTTGATGTGTGTCTTTGGGGGAAATTCTCAATATTATTGAAATTGCCTGAATTATTAGCTTATATACTGTTTAATTTCATCTGGCTGGATTAAGGTGCTAAGTTGTTTGGTCAGAGGCTGGCCTACTTGCTACCATGAAGATATTTTGTAGATGGGATTTACATCTACAATCAGTTTATTGCAACTACAATCCACTGAGGAAATTTCCCTCGAAAATGCTCATCTTAAAATCAAGAACTGACAGTTTCAGAAGACTTTTTTGCCTCAATTTTAACTTTGGGTCTTGTCAGAATTTCCATATAGCCAGCTTCCTCTGGAGACTAAGCTAAGGACATAAACACCATGTTTATTGGGGTTTCCAGCCTTGATATGCCCTATATCATAATCAATCTCTTTATCTATCTATCTATCTATCTGTCTATCTATCTATCTATCTATCTATCTATCTATCTATCTATCTATCTATCTACCTATTTTTGTCTAATTTCTTGTTGGTTTTGTTTCTCTGAAATGCAGATGGAGGATATAGCTTACTTTTTTAAATATTATTTTGCAATCCTTTTTTTGCTGTAATGTTAGTATCATCTATTTTCTTTCTAAATTTAGTATTTTAATTCATGTTTCTTTTTTTCTTGGTCTACTTAGCTAGAATTTTGTCAAATTTATGAATATTTTCAAATAAACCACTTTTGGTTTCATTGATTTACTCTATTTTTTTAAATCTGCTTCATTTACTTCCACTCTCATAATTATCTCCCTCCAGCTTGCTGTGAATTTAGTTTGTTCATTTCCAATTCCTCAAAGTCGAAAGTTAGTTGTTTTGATTTGTTATTTCTTCTTTTTTGAGAATGTAACCAATGCAATTAGCTGCAGCCTATAAGTTTGAATGTTTCCATTTTCATTCATTTCTATGTATTTCTAATTTTCCTTTTGATATCTGCTTTGACCCACTTAAAAATATGTTATTTCCACATGTTTTGCGTGTTTTGCAAATTCACATTAACTTTCATTGTGTTTTTAGATTTGAATTTAAAATAGATCTACTGAGGAATGATAGAGTTTGCTGTTCTTTCTTTATCCAGTTTGACAATCTCAGAATTTAGATTAATGTGTATAACCCATTCATATTTAATATTACTATTAATTGATTTGGTTGACATCTGCCATTTTGAATTTTTGTTTCTCTATGTAACATATCTACTTTGTTCATTTCCTCTTCTTCTACTGTTTTTTTGCATTAAATGAATATTGTTAATACAGAATTTTTATTGATTTAGCAATTTTTTCAGTATATTTTGAGGTTTTTTTTTTGTAGCTGCTCTAGAGCCTAACCAACATATCAGATATAGTTCAGGTTGAACTAACTTAATTCCACTGAGATATAGAAATATTACTTCTAAATAGATCCATTTGTATTTTGTGAACATAATCTATGTGTTAAAACCCAACAATACAGTGTTATAATTTTTATTTGATGTAATAATTGCATATTTTTTAAGGAAGTTCATAGAAGAATGGAGAGCAGATACATGTTCATAGCTTTGTTATATTAAACTTTATCTTCTTTGATTCTCCTCATTTGCTCCTATAGATTTGAGTTATCATCAAGAATCATTTCCTCAGTCCAACGCAGACTTGCACCTACCACTTCCTTTCTAATTTCAACTTGAGAATTTCCATTTTGTTCTTAAAATTGTTTCTTTTTATTGATATTTTCTAATTAATGAGAATTTGTCATCATATCTCCCTGTACTTCTTTAATCATGGATTTTTAAGTTCTTTGAACATATTTTTAATGGATAACATAAAAATATGTTGATTCCTACATCTATTCCCTCTCACAGACAGTTTCCATTGTCTGCCTTTTTCTGATGTATGAGTTGGGTCATAATTTCCTGTTTCTTTGCATGTCTCATTTATTTTTGTTGAAAACTGGACATTTTAGACAATATATTATAGCAAATCTGGCAACTGGTTCCCACTCCCTCCAAAATGTGTTACTTTTATTTGCTTGCTTACTTCTTTAATAACAGTGTGTGTTATTCCAATGAAATCTGTTTCCCTCTGCAGTGTGAAGGCTCTGATGATTTTCCGGGGGGTAGAGTCTTGGAAATACCTACAGTCACTTTAGGATTACAGTGGTTTGGGCACCCCCCTCCTTAACTGTCTCTTTCCTGACCATGCCAGTTATAAAACTCCCATTAATTGCTGGTTGATGGCTCTGTTATTTTCAGCAATGCCTAAGAATGTAAATTTCTTCTTAGACTATCCATTTACATTTGGACTCCTTTTCAGGGATTGTTCCTGAAGTTGATATTTACATGCCAGGTATCTCTTCCTTTGTTTTTCTCTGTGAATATAGCTTATACTATATATCTTATGTATCTTACCAATCTCTTCTCAATTGTATTTCACCTTAGCTTTCTGTGACAGGACATTAGGCTTTAAATTTTCCACAGTCTATTGTAAATTAAGTAATTTCCTTTGCATTAGGATTTGCAGCTCCATGTTCTACAACCTTTTTTCTCTGCCTTGGAAAAGCTTCTGAGATCCAGTTCTGGTGCTAGGAACAGGATCAGTGCTTGCTTCTCTCTGAGTGGCACCCTTGTTTTAGTTGCTCAGTGCTTAGAGAATGGAGGAGATAGTAGACTGAAATCTCTTGGGTTTTCCACTCTTGGCATTGAAACTTTGACCCACATGTTTGGGAAATGACAATCATAGCCACAATATTCCCAGGAGCTGCAATCCTAAATTAAAGCTTCTATCCCATAAATAGGTTTGGGAAGAAGAAAGCCAGTAGGACTGGCTTCTCTCAGCAAGATTTTAACCTCAGCAAAGGTAACTGGAAGCAGGATGAGACATCTTGCCCTTTGTTGGAAGATTGTTCTCTGACTGGAAGTTGGGGAGAGAGGGAATTTTATGTGCTCATCTCCACTAATCTAGAGTGCAGTATCCATCTCACTGAACTAGGGGAAAAGTGGGAGCATGGAGGGCTTGACTTAAATAACCAAACTCACAGAATTCTTAGTTTTCATAGATTTCCTTGAATGAATATTTCTTTGTTTGCTGTATCCCCTTATGACTATTTCCAGATGTTCCAGCCCAGCACAACACCCAGACTAAAAAACATGCCCAACAGAAGATTAACTGTGAGTTTTAATTAGGGACTTATGGACAGGGGAATCATTCTTCCCAATGACAGCCCATTGGGAAATAGAAATCTGCACCCTACTCAGAACCAAGAGAGAGAGAGAGGGAGGGAGGGGCACAAGATGGGGTTAGCTTATAACATTCAGAGTCCCATAAGACTTGATTATCAGGGGGATGTTTAAGTTTGATCTTTGACATCTGTTCAATCATGTAAGCAGCTATGTGATTTGCTTTCAAAATGTAGGTAGGGCAGGGCCTGGGTCCTGCATCTTTACACCAGAGATTTTAGGTGGTTGAGGCTTTTAAAAATAGTTTTCAACAATTTCCCTGGGGGGAGTCTGCAGAACTCCTCATGATATCATGACAAAAGCAGAAATCCCTTTTATATCATTTTTAAAGTATATGGAAGTATACATGGTATAAAACACATACATAGAATATAACAACAATAGATGAAATAATTCCCCATTTTATCATGATCATAAATTGTGCTTAATTTTTTTTAACATGGGCAGGCACCAGGAACTGAACCAGGGTCTCCAGCATGGCAGGCGGGAATTCTGCCTGCTGAGCCACGATGGCCTGCCCTGTGCTTAGTTTTTAAATGAATAAATTTTAGTCCCTATATAATATCAAATTTATTGTTTGTTTTCCTAATTCTCATATTTAAATACTCTGTTATAATTCAAGGATTATATAGACATTTACCTTTTACTAATCCTGAATTTTACTTCTGAAAATGTAATTCCATTGACAATTTTTGTTCAGGTTATGAGTAAAGAATAAAATTAAACTAATTCTCATATCCTATTTTTAAATACTTTATCATGGCCATTATAATTGAGAAGTAGTTTTTATTATAAATTGTTTATATATTATTGTATTTTATTTGTAAATGAACTGAAAAATGGCTACAAGATGGCACTCTTGGCTTTAACACCTTTCCCCAATTAGATCTTTTTTTGTAAAAGGGAAAAGAAATGGTCTGAATTTCATTATGTCCAGCTTTCATGGCTCTATATCAGGACAAGGCCATGAAGGGAGCTTGTAAAGGGTGTTAACTTCAGGGGGAATTAAAAGATAAATCCTTTACATTTCAGGAAGAGGAATCAGATATTTCAATTGACTCATTGTTAGACACACTCCCCAATCTGAAACCTCATATAGACTCAGGAATGATCGTCCTCCAAACCCACACCTGAGCCCACTGGACCTGAAGCTCCCAAATATCCTCTTTCTTTATAAGAAGGGGCTTCCAAGCCAACCCAACTGTTCTTTCTCTTTATTTAAGTCCAGCCAGACACATTCACAGTGTAGCCCTATGAGGGAAGCCAACTTCAGGGACACCATTGCCATCCCTAATTTCCTAACAAAATGAGGGAATTGAGTTTCACCTTCTAAAATTGCCTTATAGAAAGTTCTTGTCATCCTGCCTGCCCCGAGCCTGAAAAACTTAAATAAGCCCTTTTACTGAAAGTAATTTAAAAGAAAGCAGTTGCATTAGCAGTCTTAATACAAAAGCTTGGAAACATTCCCTGACATGTGGTGTACTTTTCAAAGCCACAGATGCCACAGCCCAGGGATGAGGACCCTATCTCAGTGCAGTAAGGGCCACTGCCTTACTTATTGAGTAAGGCACCTAAACCAATGTGGAAAGAAACTATAACAGTATATACCCCCCCCATCAAATTAGAGATAGCCTAGAGATGAGAGGATATCAGTGCCTTTCAAACAATAAATACCTGAAATACCAGGCCCAACTCCAAGATATACCAGAGGTTCAGCTCCAAGTCTGTACCACCCTGTAATTTATATTCTGTTGCCTATAAGCTCATATAAAGAGAGTGTACCCCTTGAGTGTTGTGTACAGAGATAGTAGCTCAAAATTATTCTGGAATTCAAGAACTGCAAAATCAGCCCTACATAACTCAGAGTTAGAATTGTTTACAGATGGAATCAATTTTGCAAAAGAAGGAGTTAGAAAAGCAGTGTATGCTATTGTTTTCCTGCAAGAAGTCATAAGGTCAAAGCCTCTAACCACTGGGAACTCAGCTTCAAAGCCAAACTCATAGCCCTCACTAAGGACTTAACATTAGGAGCTGGAGAAAAGGTCAATCTTTATACTGACTCTAAGCATGTGTTCTTGTGCTGCATGCTTACTCACCTATCTGGAGGGAAAGAAGGCTGCTCACTAATAATAAATTCTCTATCAAGCATAGAAAAGAAACTCTCAATCTGCTGGAAGCTGTATTGTTCCCCCAAAGGTTGCAGTAATTCATTCTCCTGGGCACCAAAAGTCTAACTCTCAGATGACCAAAGGAAATGACAGGACATACAGAGCTGCTAAAGAGGCTGCCCCAAACCCAATCTCTGTGCTAATATTGGTCCCTGATCTCTCTCTCTTCTCTATTACTCCTGTTTACACCCAGGAAGAAGAAAATCTAGCAAAGGGATCAAGGTATATGTGTGAAGCAAATGGATGATTTACTGAAAAAGGAAAAAAAAAATCTGCCTAATGAAATTCAATGGAAAGTTTTCTAAGGTCTCCACCAAGCTAACCATCTAGGTAGAGAGGCTCTCACCACCTTAGCATGAAAAATACTTAAAGGGAAAAAAATCTAGCCAAATCCATTAAGAAAGTTACTCAGATTTCAGCTTTGTGTGTCATTAATAACCCAAATTCTAACAACCTTGTCCAACCACAATCCCTAACATCCCCAGCTCAGTGGTGAGGAACATACCCAGGAGAAGACTGACAATTCAACTTCAGCACATGTCACCCTGCCAAGGACTCAATTACCTATTAGTCTTTGTAGATATCTTTAATGGGTAGATAGAAATCTTTTCTGCTTGAATATAAACAGTTAACATTGTCTCTGAGCTGCTTCTTCAAGAAATTATTTCTAGATTTGGGTTGCTTGTTTCCATCCAAAGTGACAATGGGCCAGCCTTTGTTAGCCACATAATTCAAGATGTAGCAATGGCTCTTGGCATAAAATATCATCTCCATTGTGTATGTAGACCACAATCCTCTGGGAAGGTAGAAAGAGCCAAACAAAATTTAAAACAAACATTAGCAAAATTATGTCAAGAAACCCATATACTGTGGGTATCAAATCTTCTCCTAGCACTCCTCAGGATATGTTTAGCACCCAAGGTGCTCCTTCAGCTAAACACCTTTGTTGATATATGGGGGACCATTTTTAACCCAGGATTTAGTATTGGATCCAGAAATTCATAATCTAACCAAGTACTACACTCCCTTTAGGAGCCACACAAAAATTTATACATCATCTAGGGGGCCAATTACTTCTTGACCCAGAGCCAAATTATCCTTCTTCTTACAGGAAAAGTGCTGCTTGTATATCAACCACTCAGGCAAAATTAAAAAAAAAAAAAGATCATATGAGGCCTTTGGGATCAATCCCAGCAAATAAAAAAACAATTCTGGAAGTGACTAGAATCCTTTTCCGCATTTACCTAATCTAACTGCTTAAATCCTCCCTTTTCTGGGTTCCTTAATTCCTTTTCTTCTCATTCTTATGTTTGGCCCATGAATACTTAACCTACTTGTTAAATTTGCTTCCAACAGACTGTAAGCATTCCACATTAAGCTCATGCTCACCCATGAATATCAAGCTATTTTGTACCAGGACCAACCACCCTATGCCCACCCTTACTGGAATAGAGAAAATGTTCTACACCTTTGTAGGTAGGTTTATCATCTTTAAAACAGCAGGAAGAAATTGCATATGATGGACCTTTGCCCCTCTGCACACCTTAAGATTAAGGGTATTCAACTCCTTCAGTGGGAAATTTAGGCAAGATAAAATAGAGCATCAGGGCTATGGTCCCTGGTCTTCTGTTCAGCTTTGAAAGAATTAATACAGAACTGCAAACTTTAGCTACACATTTCATAGGACAAAAATTTTCCCTAAAGCCCCAAAACTTCTCCAAACCACTGAAACATACCAAAGTCATAAAAGCCTTTAAAATCATGGACCTGAAACAAATTCTTAGTTAGTGACAGAAAGCATAAAGTCATAAACATTGTTAAATATCTTCCCAAAGACTAAGTTGGGTACATGACATCAAGGCACAAATTCCAACAGCTATCTCCTCCCAGAAAAATGAAGGCATTTGGTGTGCAAAAGCCACTGTGGAACCTGCACAAAGGTGATTCCCAATACTCAAAGGTTACTATAGAAACCTGCCACCAATAAAACGTCCTATAAAATGAGCTAACCCCAATCCACTCAGTGTGCGTTCCTCCCTTGGGCACATGCACATTAACCTTTTTAGCATGTACTCTCTCTTTTCCTCTTTAATGAACTTTACTACTTATTTCTACTGGTCCTCTCATTTGTCTAAATTCTTTTACAGGTGGGAGCCCTGAACCTGGAATGGGACTCAGCTGGCACCATTGCCAGCAGAACATCTGTTACAATATTTGTATTTTGATTACTATTATGTAAGAAAGAAGTTATGATTAAAACATGATTATGACCACTGAATCATTATATAAATATTCATTTTTTTCTTTCTGGTATTTTGGAGTGGATAGAAGGAAATACCTGAAACCTCTGAACCATGATCCAGCTGGCAAGATCCCTGATAATGATTGCGAAAGTCTCTATCTTTTGTTTCTGTGTTTGTAAGAGCTGTTATTCCCTATTATGGTGGTGGTAGAGGGGGCCTCAAAGTAACTTGTAAGGGCAAATGCCTTAATGCTAATGGTGAATTTGAGTCAGCTCAAAGCCAATCATTAACTGTTTGCAGCACAATTTCACTCCTTTACATTTGTAAATAGTTACAGCTTATACTTGCTATTGAGATTGTAAAGACTTCACCTCCCCCTGTTAGAATTCATTTAAAACCTTGAACTCCATAGACTTAGGGAGATAGAATTTAGGCCAATAGGCCATCTGATCTCTGGCCTCATGTCAAGTAATAAACTCTTTCTTTCTTTGAAATCCCTTTGTCTCACAAATTGGCCATTTGAGCACATTGGGCAGAGAATTCACTGCTTTTGTTCAGTATCAATTATATTAATGTGATAGAATTTGCCCTTTTTATAATACTTCTCCTCATCAAGGTATAGGACACCTTTCCATGTATTCACATTAAATAGTTCTGATTTATAGAGACATGCAAATATATATGCATACATTATATATTTAAATAGTAAATATAACTAAATTGATAGTTTGAATAGCATTTAAGATGACATTTTAACAGTTGTTTGTTTTGTTTCTTTTCTTAATTTGGTAAATCAAAGGAAATAAATCATACCTCCACATATTTCTTGAATATAAGAAAATGCATTTCATATAAAAACTTTTGTTTTAGACAATTCTATAGTTTTCTATAACTCAAAACATTAACATTTTTACTCATTATCTATTTTGCTACTTCAAGAGGGTTCACAACCTAAGCAGCAAAATATAAACAATTGCATGGTTTGTCCTACAAAGTATATTCAGCTAGAGAACAGACTGTGTTTCCTATAACTCTATTCCACCATTACTGTTAAAAAAAAAAAAAACAACACTTCAAGTTATGTCACCTTATAGCAGAGACTCTGATGCAAAGAAAATTTATAGTTTCTTAATGGTTTAGTTGAAATGCAAATTATCTTAATATATTAACTTACTAAGCATACATGATCAAGTATAATCAAAGTAAAGCTGCTATATGAGTATTATTTATAAATATAAGCTACAGATTTTATGAGAGATAAGTTAATTAAAAGGAGAGGGGAGTGCATACCTCATGTTGCACTATTATAAACTCTGATCTGAATCAATGAATATTATTACCTTCTGAGAAGAATGGTGAGAATTATCTATTTTAATTGTGTGTTATATAAATTAGCACTTGTCATGGTCAGGTTCATGTGCCAACTTGGCCAATTGGTGTTACTTGTTTGTCTGGTCGAGCAAGTGCTGTCCTATCTGTTGCAATGAGGACATTTCATAGAATTAAATCATGATCACATCAGCTGCATCCATAGCTGATTCCATTTGTAATCAGCCAAAGAGGAGTGTCTTCTGCAATGAGTGATGCTTAATCTAATCACTGGAAGCCTTTAAGGAGGATTCAGAACAGACAGGCCCTCTTCCTGTTTTGGCTGGCGAGCCTCTCCTGTGGAGTTCATCCAGACCCTCAGTCAGAATAGTTGGCTTCACAGCCTGCCCTGCAGATTTTGGACTCTGTTCCCATGGTCACATGAGACACTTTTATAAATTTTATATTTACTGATATTCCTTGTTGATTCTGTTTCTCTAGAGAACCCTAACTAATACAACTTGGTGCCAGGAGTGGAATTATGCTTTCTCTCCTCTTCCCATTCTAGCATTTTGAAGGGTAGAGAGATCTCAGTTAGGCTCTGGATCACTTCCAGCCCATACAACTTCTGGGTCCAACTCTTCAAGTTGGGAACTGTGCTGGTTTGAAATGATGTATGTACCCTAGAAAAGCCATGTTTTAATCCTAATCCCATTTTGTAAAGGCAGCTATTTCTTCTAATCCCTATTCAATACCACATGCTTGAAACTACAATTAGATCACCTCCCTGGAGATATGATTTAATCAAGAATGGTTGTTAAGATGGATTAGGTGATGAAATGTCTCCACCCATCTGGGTGGGTCTTGATTATTTTCTGAAGTCCAATAAAAGTGGAAACATTTTGGAGAATGAAGGAGATTCAGAGAGAGCAGAGAATGCTGTAGCACCATGATGCAGAGAATCCACGAGCCAGCGACCTTTGGAGATGAAGAAGGAAAACATCTCCTGGGGGCCTTCATGAAACTGGAAGCCAAAAGGGAAAGCTAGCAGATGATGCCGTGTTCGCTATTTGCCTTCTAGCTGACAGAGAAGCCCTGACTGCGTTCGCCATGTGCCTTCTCACTTGAGAGAGAGACCCTGAACTTCATCAACCTTCTTGAATCAAGGTATCTTTCCCTGGATACCTTTGATTGGACATTTCTATAGACTTGCTTTAATTGGGACATTTTCTCAGCCTTAGAACTGTAAACTAGCAACTTATTAAATTCCCCTTTTAAAAGCCATTCTGTTTCTAGTATATAGCATTCCAGCAACTAGCAAACTAGAACAGATTTTGAAGGGCTGGGGTACTGTTCTCTAGGAAGCTGTATATGCTCTGAATCAGTGTCCACTGTATGGTGCTGTTTCTCCCATAGCCAAGATCCATGGGTCCAGGAACCAAGGGGTGGAAATAGGAGTGGTACCACTCACTATTATCCCTAGTGATCCACTAGGAAAGTTTTTGCTTCCTGTTCCTGTGACCCTGAGCTCTGCTGGTCTACAGGTTTTAGTTCCAAAAGGGAACTAAAAAAAGATACTTCCACTGGGAGAAACAAAAATGATTTGATTGAATTGGTATCTAAGACTGCCACCTGATCACTTTGGGCTACTCATGCCCCTGGATCAACAAGCCAAAAGGGGATTACATTATTGTCTGCAGTGATTGACTCTGACTGTCAAGGGGAAATAGGACTGTAACTATACAATGGAAGTAAAGAAGAGTTTTCTTGGAATACAGGAGAGTCCCTAGGGTGTCTTTTGGTACTACCAAGCCCTGTTATTAAAATCAATGGAAAACTTCAACAACTCAATCAAGGCAGGACTACCAATGGCTCTGAAACTTCAGGAATGAAGGTTTGGGTCACCCCACCAGGCAAAGAACCATGGCCAGCTGAAGTGCTTGCAGAGGGTAAAGGAAACATGGAATGGGTAGTGGAAGAATGTAGTTATAAATATGAACTACGTCCATGTGATCAGTTACAGAAATGAGGACTGCAAAGCTGTTTTGTTCCCGTTATACTATTTAAGTAAGTAAGATATTAATTTTAAGAATGAATATTAACCAAGGACTTCCACCCTATTCTGGAGAGACTTAATGTGTTTCCAGTTATGTGCAGGACAGTTGAATATTGTTAGGTGAAAGAAAAAAATGTGTGTTTTATTGTTTTTTATTTAGAAATTGGGTATGGTTTAAGGTGATATGTATAGCTGCCAAGTTGACAAGGGGTGGACTGTCATGGTCAGGTTCATGTATCAACCTGGCCAAGTGGTGGTACCTGTTCTTCTGGTTGGGCAAGTGCTGGACTATCTGTTGTAATGAGGACATTTCATAGAATTAAATCATGATCACATCAGCTGCATCCACAGCTGATTCCATTTGTAATCAGCCAAGGAGATTGTCTTCTGTAATGAGTGATGCTTAATCTAATCACTGGAAGCCTTTTAAGGAAGATTCAGAAGAGACAGGCTCTCTTCCTGCTTTGGCTGGTGAGCCTCTCCTATGGAGTTCATCCGGACCCTCCATCAGAATCATTGGCTTCACCACCTACCCTGGAGATTTTGGACTCTGGGTTCCCACAGTCATGTGAGACACTTCTATATATTTTATATTTGTGAGTGTTCCCTGTTGATTCTGTTTCTCTAGAGAACCCTAACTAATACAGCACTTTCCCTAATTTCTGTGTTGTGTATTTTTTATATTTCCTTCTTGGAAATGAATCTATTTTTATACTTAAACAAACACCTTTCTCCTTAAACAGTGATTACAGAAACAATATTAATATTTGTTAATTGATTAGATGGCTGAAGATCATACTGCATATTTTTGAAGGAAATAAATCTCAGGAATTGTAGCCAAGAAATCAGGATTTGAGGGGTGATTTTTGATTACTGAACTGTTATATAAATATTCCTTTTGCTTTCTGGAATATTGGAGTAGTCAGGGAAATACCTGAAATCTCTGAATTGTAATCAGCTGCCCTGTGATTGTGAAAACCTTGTGACTAAACTTCATCTATGCCAGGTATCCAGTTTTTCAACTTTAGAGTCTCTTAATCACTCAAGACAGTCCCTAATGTTTGTTAATGAAGGGTCTTGGGTCCACCAGGAGCTAATTCACCGCAAATACCAAATTATCTTGATGACAAAAACTGGATTTAACCTAAGTGGGCCCACCTGACAGGTGCAGTAGCTTAGACTTTAACCTATATATCATCTAAACCTCATTCCACCATTTTCTTTTATACGTTCTGCGACTAAGCATGTAATCAATCTGCACATGCTCATTAATTAGAGCACCTCTAATCACATCATCTGGGGCCACTCTACTCATTATCCTAAATCCTGCTCATGTTATCTCTAATTTTCTCTAATAAAACTTTCTGAATTACTAAAGTTCAGGGAGATAGATTTTGGGCCACTAGGCCATCTGCTCTCCTACT
This sequence comes from Myrmecophaga tridactyla, assembly GCA_004026745.1. NCBI lineage: Eukaryota > Metazoa > Chordata > Mammalia > Pilosa > Myrmecophagidae > Myrmecophaga > Myrmecophaga tridactyla. The sequence goes on along the minus strand of PVIY010040876.1, from coordinate 8,583 downwards.
ATGTACCTAGTAATAAACACTTTCTCTCTTTGAAACGCTGGTGTATCAGGAATTGGTTATTGAGTGTATTGGGCAGAAGAATCCATGGACTTTATCCAGTAACAGACTATATGAATGCTTGAAAATATTATCATTATTATTATTATTTCCCTATTTACATCATCTTTGCCTGCTTATTTTTGGAAATTAGCATATAAGTTAGAATTTTTCCCATATTCTTTATTTGTTTCACTTCGTGCTTTTGAATTTCAGGTGTTTTTTTAAATATGCATAAAATTCAAACTGCGATTCAAAAGTGATCATCTATTCTCCTGTTTTAGCTCATATAGTTAAAGGATTTTTGTTAGGTTGAGGCAAATTTTCACTCCTTTATGCTAGTGTATGTAATTGCCACTTTCTGTCAAAGTAGCCTACTGGTTAAAGTGTTCAAACATGAAGAGCCTGCTTGATAGCATTCCCAGGAAGTTCACTTATAAGCAATCTACAAATTCAGAAGGAGTATATGAGAAAATATATAATAAACAACAGGAGATTGTGGTACTGATAAGTAGAATGTATATGGAGGGAACACCTGTAGTTAAATGCTTTTTTTTCTTTTCTATTTCTTGTCTAATAATTAGTTGTTTGTTTCCTTTATAATTTTCATCTGGCACACACAAGACAGAAAATGAAAGCAAAAACAATCACAGATAGGATTGTAGAAAAATAATAGAAATTGTCCTTATTCAGTATTTCATTTGTTGCTGTAGTTTTTAATCAAGTTTATATCACACTGACTTTTTAAGTGAATTATGGGATGTTCAGTGCAAACTGTGGCTGTGATAATAACAGCAGCCAAAACAATTGAACTATCTTTCCTAATCATTCTGACATGCTCAACAGTGTTATTTTAGGAAATAGATCTAATGCAATATACATTGAGGGAAAAACGAAAGAAAAAGAAAAGAGGAGCAAGAATAAATTCCAATAGGAATCAGAAGTGTCCATAAAGTATTTTCTGGAAGTTTTGCTACTGGCCATTAAAATGTCTTGGGAGCATCCAAAATTTGGGTATTGGAATTCTTGCCTTGTGGCAATCACTCTGATAATGAAGTCTAATAAAATCAATTTCAATGATTTTTCTTCATCCTGCTCCATCTTATTTGCCAGATTAAGAAGAAAATCAGAACCTAAAATAACTGGATGCCAGTATTAGAAGAAAATCAAATCCCTTTGTTCATTATAATGTCCTTTTCCAATATTATCAAAACCCTAAATAAATAAAAGCATTCTAGAGTGGTGCATAGTATAAATCATTAAGATAAATTAACTAAAGTTCATGTATTTATCAATTGTTCACTCCATAATATGGTAATCATAATTTTATATCATTATATTCATTATATTATTGTAATGTCAGATACTTGGTTCATATGTTGAAAGCAACCAATTTTATGAACATGAACACTAAAATCATAGATATTTTTCTTCATAATTGGAATGATCAATATCTCTTTTCATATCCTGAATGGATGATTTTTAAAAATATGATTTGATAATCTGCATTATAAAGTGAAATAATTGCATAACTCATCTGAAAAGTTAATTAAATTGAATATAATTTGATATTTTAAGTCGAGAAAAGTTGTTTTTCTCATGTTTAAAAATGACTGTATACAATATTCAAAGTATTACACATACAATATTTGAGTTAATACCTAACTCAAATGAGACAGAGAGCTGTGGATCTTCCCACTTTCCTTCATTAAGCTCTTGTTAAACTTTTGATACACTTATGCAATGTCTGTTTATCAATACAGAACACAAATCCAAGAAAAATTGATTTTTCATGCTCTCACTCTCAGTTATTTTCTCACATTTCAATTTATCCCTACTGTAATATATTGGGTTATAAAGAGCTGCTTGATCATTTCTTCTAAAGTTTGTGATAGTAATCTAGGGATATAAAAATTAAAGTGAATGATAACACCTATATAAGACTCATATAGTATTTTTCAATACATTTTGGGAAACCATGATCAATATAGTTATAAGTTTAATAATTGCTTCATTTAAAAATCATTCAGTAACTAACTCTTTGGCACTACCTGTCCAGTACTTATTTTGATGGCCATAAAATGTTCAATTATATTGTACAAATTAAATTTTAAAAGTTTACTTTTGGAACTTGAGGGTTCAAAATTAATCAATTATTCTCTATTTTTCATAAGAATTTATTTTTATCTTTTCTTGTCCAGCTTCAATTGGGGGAAAACTAGCAATGAAAGTTATAATAATTGTATCAAAATACAGAAGTTATTGGTGATTTGTGCAAGATCAATTGTAATCTTATTGTAAAGGAAAACTTAAAGTTGTCAAATGATGCAGTATTGTATTCAAATATAGATAATAAATATATTTATTATATAGTGACCCTTTGTAAAAGTTTAGATGAAAAAAGAAGGGAAGAGATTGATAGCTAGGAGGACATGATAACTTGAAGAATGTCTTTTTAAACCATTTGGTATTTGAGGGGAAAAGAGATACTTCCTCTGTCAATTCTACTATTTGCTACCTGTAAAATACTTTCTTCACTTTCCAAATTGTTTGGCCAGAAAAATATCTAAAAATGAAATTGAGGGCGTTGCAATCATGGCTCAGCAGCAGAGTTCTCACCTGCCGTGCTAGAGACCCAGAGCCTGCCAAAAAAAAAAAAAAAAAGTAATTGAAGGCATCCTTAGCACTATACTAATTTCCTTTTGTTTCTTTTATACATTTTCATAAACCTAGTGGGATAAAGCAACATCGATTTATAATCATACATGTCTGGAAGTTAGAAGTCTGACATGCTCTAGGCTAAAATCAAGCTGTTGTCAGGAATTCAGGATTAGAACAGAGACATCTTTGGTGGCCCATAATTCTGTTTACCCAAAGCACATATATACTTCTCTCCATGTATTAAATCAATGTGTGGCCCCAATGTTTTTCAGTAGGCCCACTCAAAAGATATCATCTGACTTAGTGTTTTATTCATAGGTTAAAAACTGGCTTTTCATTAACTTTAGATCTCTGACTAACTTCCTGTTTCTAAACTGAAAGGTTGGACAGAACAGAACCAGGTTTCAGTTCAGCTAACCTGCCACATGAAAACAAAAAATTGACTTTTATTCAATGTTTGTTTAAACTCAGTAAACTAAGCAGGTTCATTTATTGGAATTTCTTCATAATGATCTCTTTCTTTCCTTCCTTCCTTCCTTCCCTCCTTCCTTCCTTCTTTCCTTCCTCTTTCTTCTCTTTCTCTAGAAAATTGGCTTTTATCATCTCAATAATCTTTTAGATGCAGAATTGTACATATAATTAGAATCAATGTTATAACACATTTTTATGAATATATTATTCACACAAACCACCAACTGTGAATTAATTAAATGCCTTGTCAAATTGGGAAATGAATCTAAACAAGGGCAATACAGGATTGTAAATGATACACGTTCTTCCAATTTGTTTGAGAGTAGAAATTCCTTATCAGACCCCATTAATTATATTTTCTTGCCCTTTAGTTTTTGTCTCTCCTCCGAATGCCTCATCTAGCATCTCAGTAACAAATATAGGGAAAACCACAAGCAATCTTGACTCCAACAGATTGGAAATCCTCATTTCAGGCATGTGCATTTATGTGATTACAATTTGTTTATGGCATTTCTCCAAACCTAAAAGATAATGTCTTATTTTGCCATATCTGCTACCACAAAGACCATATATTCAGTTGGCTCAAATAATGGGCATTCACAGTTTTGAAATTAAAAAGAAGTCCAAAATCAAGTTAATGGCAAAGCTTGCTTTCTCCTGAAAGACAATCATTTAGGTGCTGGCTGCCAGCAATCTTTGGGGTTCTTTAACTTGTATTTCTGCCTCCCATCATATGGCGATGTCCTTTACTTTGCATGTTTCTAGAATGTCTTGGCTTTTTCTCATGAGGCCTCCAGTAATAGATTGAGGCCCCCCTGCCTTGGTTGGGCCACACCTTCACTAAAAATAACATTCTGTGTTCACACCTGGAGGAATGAAGATTAAGATTAAGAACATGTCTAAATTTGGCTATGTAATGCAATCTACTACAGATACCTCAATGTTTTACATCTTTTGAAGGTCAGATCAAGTCCCAGTTTCCTAATGAAACCATCCAGAAAGCTTCTAAACTGCATTAATTTCTTCTTTCTTGAGTCTTTTACAAAACATGGCTTTTTTTTAAATTATATACTCTATATTATCATTTTGTTATATGTGTGAATCTTCCTCCAGACTCTCTAAGGTCAGAGGTCTTAAGCAGTGATCCTTTTCAAATCTGTCCAAAAATCAAAGTTAGGCATGTTGAAAAGCAAAATATTCCAGAGTATAAAGTAATGTAATGGGTCACATTCATATGGCAGCATGGGTTTATTGCTTTTTCCTCCCCAAATATTTCCCATATATACATGGGTAAAAGAGTATCAAAACCAACTTTTATGGAAATAATTTAATTGCCTTTAGCTAAATAATATTTACTTATACTAAACATATTAGCCACTTCCTATCCATAAAATATTTTCTTACGTTCAAAATCCTGTTAGCATTTGTGAAAGAACAAAAATTCTTTATATTCTACTGAAGTTACCATTTCAAAAGTTGGTACAAATATTTTGATAAATATTATTCAACTCAAACTTGAAACCAACATTTTTATGGTAAATGTAGTGAGAAACATTATCTATTCATTAATAGTAGAAAATGTAGATTATACCATTTCCAAGGAAATTTTAAGTATAAGTAATTATTTCATATGTAAGGTTGAGAGTCTTTCTTGCACTTAAAGTAAAATCCTCCTACACATTCCTTTTATTGCTTTGTTCAGAGGGTGAACGTTAGATAAGAGTAGATCTAGTGTTAATACATTAAATTACTGTTCATTCAACATTCCAAATTTCATAATCTTTTTAGCAAAATCTTTACTTAATACATTACTGCTTATTACAGAGCATCATCTATGAAATGGCACTCCGTTCAAAATGTTCAAATTAATATTTTATTTAGCACTTCCTAAATATCTCCAATACCTTTCAAAAGAGAATTACAATGCAAGAAGAATACCAGCACAACATCAAAACCATTTTGTAGAATATTTCAAAGAAAATTTATTTAGGCTTGATGTTTTCCAATAATGCATTCAGCCTGGTAAGTGAAATACTCAGGGACATTTCTAAAATGTCTGCTCTTTCTCCAAGAGTAGAGAACTTATCCCTTAGCATTTTTACTCATATTCTGAAAAGGTGGTGGACAGTGTTTTTCAGGCCCAAATCCAACAAAATCTGTTAAGCTTTATGATCCCTTACATTTTAGTGAACATTGGTAATTCTTTATGAGCTGGAAATATTAAATCAATATTCTGACCCTATCTTATGGTGGAAACTACTTGTAAAATACACAGTGATTTTGATAACAATATGCTCATAGGTTTCAGTTTTAAGTTTAGTAGTAAATACTTTCTGATCCTATCACCAGAAGTCCACATTACTATAGACAAGCACTTGTGATGCATTGAATTATGTACAAGAATGTAGAAATGTTTTTAAATGTAATCTGTTTTTGTTGGATCTTAACCCATTTCAAATAGGAACATTACTTAAGGAATGTTCCAATTGAATGAGGCTGGGCCATAATCCAGATTACTTGGTCCTTTTATAAGCAGTGGAAATAATCAGTGATATAATCAAAGGAAGCTGTGGGGAGGAGCCCGAAGTTCAAAGTCGGTGCAACCAGAAGAGAAAGGAAAGGATATCACCTTGTGTTGTGAGGCTGGAATACTAACCAAGGAACCACAAGGAGTTCTGGCAAGCTCCCAACCCTAGTAGGAAGCAAGCCTTCTAACTCCTAAACAATGGCCAATACATTTCTGCTGTTAAACCAAAATCAGATTGTGCTTTTTGTCATAGCAGCCTGGCAAACTGAGACGAGGCCCATTTCACTTCTCCCCACATACACAGTTACCAGCTTGGTCTGACTTACCATGATCTGTCACACAGACGGCTGTCATAGCCCCTGGCACTTTTTCCCACTTCCATCTTGCCTCTCTGTTAACTACTCTCAACAAAGTAACCAGAGTGATTTATTTAAAAGACATATAAGTCACATCATAATACCTCATTGTCCAAAATTTCCATTGGTTTTTCATCTTATTGGGGTATGAATTCTAGAATTCTTAAAATGTCATAGAGAGCCTATGTAGTGTGCCCTCCAGATGCCAATTCCCCTTCACACACACACAAACACAACTCATGATCTTCTCTTCCTTCAGGTTTCTATTATGCCACTATCAGTGAGGCCTACACTGAATACCATGTAAAAGACTCTGCCCATCCATGCCTTGGCACTAATGTCACCCTTTCTTGTTTGAATTTTCTTTATAGCACTTATGGCTACATGGTATGATATATATCCCCTTGTTTGCTTATTGCCAATATACCCCTAATAGGATATGCAGTGTACACTCAAAATAAACAAAGGAATTAATAAATGAATACGTGAAAGGGAGGGGCCCTTTTATTACTTTTCTTCTGGACTGGGGGCAGACAATTTAAAGCGCACAGGCTAAACCTAGCCGGATACTGGCATTAGAAATAAACTTTTATTGGAACACGGTCATACAGATTTGTTTACATATTGTCTATGGCTAATTTTGTAAAGCAATGGCAGACTTGAGTGATTGTTTTGGAGACCTAAGTTTAGCAAAGACAAAACATAAACTATCTGACTCTTTACAGAAAAAAGTTTGTGTTTGTATCGATGATTTCCATTTTAAATCCAACTCATCTGTGTGTATTCCTTAGGTAGGTTCTCTAGGAATATCTGATAAGATTTAAACAAGAAGCCACAGGCTGGCCACTTAAAGAAAGGAATTAAAGAGACAACTGAAAAATAAGAAATCTTTTCAGATGCAGAAGATGAAATTTAACTTGAGTTACATTATTTTATTTTTCATCTTTCAGAACATCTGTGCAGAAGAAAATGTTACATTTAGTTCCATTGAGAAATTATTTAATGAGAAAGAGCACTGATTGATAGGAAATGATCACATTGATTATTTCTTATCCAGTTAGTAATTGCATATAAAAGTCATATATTAAGGACTTAACTGAGTAATGCAAATTACTCTGCCAAAAAATGGCATATATCATCACAGAATTTATGTTGTAGCTGTCCTCATTTTCTACAATGTTTTTGAAAGAGTTAGAGGAAAGAATGCTAAATTTAAGTTGAAGGTCTGTATTCGTTTTCTGTATCTGATCAGCTGTTTCTTAAAGGTATGTAACCTCAAAGATTTCTGAGCTCAAAAATAGTGTACAAGTAGTTTATTTTTCCTGGTTCCCTGAACAGGAACTAGCATAAGAAATGAAGTAGGTTAAGATTCTTAGAGAGAAACTGACTTGAATAACCAACAATTATATATTTATCCTTAGGAAACCTATGTCAGGATTGAACAATGTTATTTACCCAAAGAAAGAACACACTAAGAGCACTTTTATGTTAAATTTGGTTATTTTACATTCTGTGATACTTCAGTCAAATGATTTCTAAATTATTGATCAACCTAGTGAATTATTATAAGATGAAGATACTTGTACCCAACACATCTGTAAAGAAATGTAACATTTTGGAATAGTACTTGGCCATAAAAATGAAGTTATGGGGCATGCTGCAGTATAAAAGAAACTCTAAAATATTATGCTCAATGATACAAGAAAGATGCATAAGAACAAAATTTGTATGCTATCACTTATAAGAGATGATTAGAAATTAGAATATTATATATCAAAGAAGAAATGTACATTTAAGGTCATTCCAGACACCCCTCTTTGTGCCTTAACAGAATCCCAGCTTTAACCACTATCCTGACATTATAGACCTCAATTCCTTGAATTCTTTAAAGTTTGTCAGAAAATGTGTAAATTTAGTTTTCCCCATTTTATTAGTTGGATATGTTTTGTACTCTACAGTTTAAATTGCCATTTCTTTTTTTCTTATAATTCATCATTTTTAGAACCTGTGAAGTTTGTCCTGAAAGATTTCCACAAATCTGGATTTTGTTGATGGCAAACTCATGCTGCAGTTTAACATGATACAGTTAAGCATACTTTAGACAATGTTGATTAAGTTTTTAGACAATGTAGTATCATTTCAACAGAAGTCACAGTATACTTATCTGGTTTCTTCTTTTTCTACTTTCCTTTTATCTTTATCATTTTTTTTTTTTTGCAACCACCTATGGCCAATGTTTCATCCCATCTAAACATTGGGAGTTACAAAATGATTTAGTTCTATAATTTTAACTCTCTAGTTGCAGTATATGGAATCATGTCTACAAAGACATGTTCAATATGAAACTTAACCCCACAAAGGATAGGTCAAGTCTACTTAAAATTTAGGCCTAAGAGTCACCCCCAGGAGGGCCTCTTTTGTTGCTCAGATGTGGCCTCTCTCTCCAGCCAACATGATGAGCAGTCTCACCACCCTCCCCCTCTCTGCGTGGGACATGACTCCCAGGGATGTGTACCTTCCTGGCAACGTGGG
>PVIY010040875.1:0-22069 GCA_004026745.1 Myrmecophaga tridactyla | reverse complement strand
TTTTTTTTTTTTTAACTTTTTTTATTGTATAGTATAACATATATACAAAGCAAAGAAGTAAAAATCAATAGTTTTCAAAGCACTCTTCAAAAAGTGTTTATAGGACAGAACCCGGAGTTTGTCATAGGCTAACCACATGATCCTCTCATATTTTTCCTTCTGGCTGCTCCAAAATATAGGAGGCTAGAGGGCTTGAATATAATTTTGTTTTGTTTTGTTTTTGCATGAGGAGGCACTGGGAAGTGAACCTGGGTCTCTGGCAAGGCAGGTGAGAACTTTGCCTGCTAAGCCATTGTGGCCCTCCCAAAATACTTTTTTATCATCACAATCGACTTTTTTCCCTTCTTTTTTTGTGAACAATAACATACATTCAAAAAAGCTATGCATTTCAAAGTACATCATCTCAATTAGTTGTGGAACATATTTCAGATTTTGACATGGGTTACAATTTCACAATTTTAGGTTTTTACTTCTAGGTGCTCTAAAATATACCAAAAGAGATATCAATTTAATGATTTAGCATTCGTATTCATTTATTAAGTCCTATCTTCTATGTATAATTCTACCATCACGCTTCATCTTTCCATACCTCTCTTTGGGATTGTTTGGGCTATGGCAATTCCAAATTTTTGATATTGGAAGGGTCTGTCACTAATATGGGGTAGATAGATGAAACTATCTGATGTTCTGGAGAGGTTGGGCTAGGTTTCAGGACTCATCTGGACCAGAGACCCATCTGGAGGTTGTAGGTTTCTGGAATGTTACTCTAGTGCATGGAACCTTTGTGGAATCTTATATGTTGCCCTAGGTGTTCTTTAGGTTTGGCTGGAATGGTCCTGGTTGGGGGTTGGCAGGTTATGATAGGTAGTAAGGTCTACCTGAAGCTTGCATAAGAGCAACCTCCAGAGTAACCTCTCAATTCTATCTGAACTGTTTGCCACTGATACTTTATTAATTGCACTTCTTTAACCCCTTTTGGTTAGGATGGAATTGTTGATCTCACAGTGCCAGGTCTGGATTCATCCCTGCGAGTCATCTCCCACATCACCAGGGAGACTTTCACCCCTGGATGTCATGTCCCACATCGGGGGTAGGGCAATGATTTCACTTGCAGAGTTGGGCTTAGAGAGACTGAGGCCACACCTGAGCAACAACAGAGGTCCTCTGGAAGTAACTCTTAGGCATGCCTATAGGTAGTCTAAGCTTCTCCACTACCTACATAAGCTTCACAAGGGTAAGCCTTGTGATCGAGGGCATGGCCTATTGATTTGGGTGTCCCTAAAGTTTGACACAGTATCAGGGGATTCCCTGGTGGTAAGGTTTAATAGTTCCATATTCTTTCGCCCCTACCTCTGGTGACTTTGCCAATACTTTTTGATTATCTGCTTAATATACTCTAGGATGTTTCCAAGCATTACAATAATCTATACAGGACTAAAGAACCTCTTTTTATGCTGTGCTTCCTATATTTCAGTTGTTCAAATGAGCTATACAGATAGGTTGAATTAGATTATGCACTACAGAAAATTTCAGTTCCAGATCAAATAAACCTTTCTTCCATTGGTCTCAAAGAGTATGTTTGGTTCTAAAATACAGACACTGTCTTCCTTACCCCTATGTTCTGAATTACTTTAACCCAACCTGTTCGGCTTTATTCTTATCTCTAAACATCAGGTTATATATATAAAACAGTCTCTCAAAATCCAGAAATAATAATCACGACTCCAGACTTAAAATATGTCTGCTCTAAAAGCTCACAATCTAGGCCCCTGTTTTCTTGTAAGCATTTTCTAAAGGTGACCATACCTTTGTTGTTTTTTTTGTTTCTGGCTTATTTTGTCTCACCAAATGTCCCACAGGTTCATTCACATCATTACATGCCTCATGACATTGTTCTTTTCTGTAGCAGCCTTCTTTGTCTCTGATGATGTCCTTATATTTAAAGTCTATTTTGTCCGATATTAGTATAGCTACTCCAGCTTTCTTTTGGTTGCACTTGTGTGGAAAATCTTTTTCTATCCTTTCACGTTCATTCTATTTGTATCCGTGTATCTAAGGTGAGTCTCTTTTAAGCAGCATATAGCTGGATTATGTTTCTTAATCCATTCTGCCAATCTGTATCTTTTAATTGGTAAATTTAGTCCATTAACATTCAAAGTTATTACTAAAAAGGCATTTCTTGATTCCGCCATTTTATATTTTTATTTTATTTGTCAGATTTATATATTCTTTTCCCTCTTTCTCTCTGTATTATTTAAATTACCCCTAGTGGTACTCTTCAATTCTGTGCCCTCCTCCAGACTTCCCTCTCCAGTCTTTTTTTTTTTCCAGCCAGCAGAACTCCTCTTAGTATTTTTTGTAGGGCCGGTCTCTTGTTGACAAATTCTTTCAGGATTTCTTTTTCTGTGAAAACTTTAGTCTCTCCCTCAGTTTTGAAGGACAATTTGGCTGGGTACAGAATTTGGCTGGAAGTCTTTCTCTTTCAGGATTTTGAATATATCATACCACTGCCTTCTCGCCTCCAGGATGCTAGTTGAGTAGTCTGAACTCAGTCTTATGTAGTTTCCTTTGTATGTAGTAGATTGTTCTTCTGTTGCTGCTTTCAGGATTTTCTGCTTCTCTTCAACATTTGACATACTGTTTAGTATGTGCCTTGGGGAAGGCCTATTTGGATTTATTCTATTTGGAGTTCTTTGGTTTTCTTTGACTTGTATATTTACGTCTTTTATGAGGGTTGGGAAGTTTCCCCCCATTACATCCTCAACTACTCTTCCTAGCCCTGTACTCCTCTCTTCTCCTTCTGGGACACCGATGATTCTTATATTTGTGTGCATTGTTTTGTCTATCATTTCCCTGAGTTCCCATTCAGTTTTTTCCATCTTTTTTGCCATTTGCTGTTTTGAGTCTTCGAAGTCAATTATCCTGTCCTCTATATTACTTATTCTTTCTTCTGTTTCTCAAGTCTGGTCTTGTGTGCCTCTAGTAATGTTTTTCATTTGGTCAACAGAGTCTTTAATCTCTGTGATTTCTACTATTTCTCTATTTATTCTTTCAAATTCCTCTTTGTGCTCTTCTACTGGCTTCTTGATCTCCTTAATGTCATTTTCTATCCCACTTATTTTATTAAGTAGAATTGTATGAACATCTCTGATTAGTTATTCCAACGTTTGTGTCTCCTCTGGTGTTTGGTCATTAGGCAGGGCTGTATCTGTCTGCATTGTGATATGCTTAGTGATCCTCTGCTCTCTTTGTGGCATGTAAATATCCTGATTGATTTGCTTTGGGAGTTGATTTCTTTCAGTTGTCTAAGGCCTTGTGAATGTGGGATGGTTGTACAGCAGGGAGCAGGGCACGGGGTGGGGCACTCAGTGCGGTGATTTGTTTCAGGGCAGGTAGAGGGGCAGGTTGGGGATGTTACACTGACACTTGTGAACATGGGTGCCCAGTGGCCAGGGAGGATGTAGATGTGTGGGTGCACTGGTCTTGGGGGCGTAACCCTGGTGTGCGCTGGTCTAAGGCACGGGGCCCTTTGTGCGCAGAGCTGTGGCCGCAGGTCGGCATTACACCTTTGTGGATTGGGGGCAGACGTGACCCGGCTATGCAGGTTGGCTCTCCTCAGAGCTGGGAAGTGAGACTGAGGGCTGTGTGCATGCGCCATTCTAGGACTGCTGTAAAACACGGTTCCCAGAGCTGAGTGACGTGTTGGGGGCCCGTGCTCATGCCTGGGCCTGGAAGTGCCGTAAAGGGATGCGCCCAGCTCAGGGAGGGCGGGGTGAGGCTGTGCGACACTGCGGGTGGGGGGCAGGGGTAGCCTGGGTATGGAGGTCAGTACCCACAGCCTTTATGTGCTGGCAACAGCCTGCAGGGAGCAGGGAGCGGGGGAGGCAGTGCTTGGGAGGGGTGCAGGAGGGGCGGGCTGGGCTGCACTTGGGGTGGGGCTGTGAGGCAGGTACGTGCACTGGGCCCTGGTGGGGTGGGGGCTCCTGGAACACAGGGAATGGGAGTGGGTGATGAAGTTCGGGTGCATGGAGTGTGGGGTGAGTCACTGGTCACGGGGCTGCACTGGTGAGGGTAGTGCCCAAGAAACGGGCCTGGCACACTCCCTAGTCCCGAGTTCCCATCTGTGCACTCCCACGGGCTCTGCGCCTCGGCACCAGGCTCCAGCTTCCTCCCTCTCAGGTCCTCAGCCTCTGCAACCAGGGCTGCCCCATGTGCTGCAGAAGCTCTCCCAGGCCAGCCACACTCCCGAATCGCTGCCTCAGTCTCCCTCCTGTCCCTTCTCTAACTTTTCCCTGGAGCAGGGTAATCTCGGGTGCCTCTTAGTCAGCCATCTTCCCCTAGTTTCCGTTTTTTTAAATAGTAGCCATTCTAATGGGTGTGAAATGGTATCTCATGGTTTTGATTTGCTTTTGCGTGGCTGATGATATTGAGCATCCCTTCTTTTCATGTGTTTTTTTGACCATTTGTAGTTCTTAGGAGTGATGTCTGTGCAAGTCTTCTGCCCATTTTTAAACTGGGTTGTTCTTTTGTTGTTAAGTTGAAGTATTTCTTTGTATACATCCTTTATTGGATATGAGGTTTCCAAATATTTTCTCCCATTGTGTAGGATACCTTTATCGTTTCATAGTAAAGTCCTTAAAGGAACTTTTTTTTTTTTTAATGAGGTCCCATTTGTTGTTTGTGCTTTGGGTATAAAGTCTATGAAACAATTGCACAACACAGGGTACTGAAGATACTTTCCTGAATTTTCTTCCAGGAGTTTTATAGTTCTCTTATATTTAGGTCATGATCTATTTTGAGTTGATTTTTGTATATTTTGTGTATTTGTGAGGTAGGGGGTCCTCCTTTTCTTTTTGCAAATGGAGATCCAGTTTTCCCCAATTGAGTGGTCTTCGCTGCCTTGTCAAAAGTCAGTTGGCCATAAATGTGAGGGTTGATTGCTGAGCTCTCAGTTCTATTCCATTGATCTCTATGTCTGTATGTCTGTCCTTGTGCCAGTACCATGCTGTTTGGATTACTGTGGCTTTGTAATAAGCTTCAAGATCTGGAAGTGTGAGACTTACAACTTCATTCTTCTTTTTCAAGGTGGCTTTAGCTATTCGAGGCCATTACTGTCCCATATAAATTTGATGGTAGCTTTTCCATTTCTGCAAAGAAGATTGTTGGAATTTTTATTGGGATTACATTGAGTCTATACATTGCTTTGGGTAATAATAGCATCTTAATGATATTTAACCTTCAAGCCATGAACTTTTTTTTTTTAGGTCCCTTTATTTAGGTCTTTAATATCTTTTAGCAACATTTTATAGTTTTCTGTGTAGAAGTCTTTCATATCCTTGGTGAGATTTACTCCTAGATATTTGTCCTGAAATGAGCAGTCATTTCCCTGGGCATCTGTGCTGGTTTGAAACTGTTATGTACCCCAGAAAAGCCGTGTTCTTCTAACCCTAATCCCATCTTGTGGGGCAGCTGTGTGCTTGTAATCCCTACATCCAATAGTGTAGGGCAGGACTTCTTGATTAGATTGTTTCCATGGAGATGTGACACACACAATTGTGGGTGTGACCTTTTGATTAGATGGAGATGTGACTCCGCCCATCCAAGGTGGGTCATAATTAGTTTATTGGAGTCTTTAAGAGAGCTCATGAGGAGGGAAAGATTTCAGAACTGACATAGACACAGTCGGCTTGGAGTGCCAACAGAGATGCTTGGACTGCTGACACAGATGCTTGGGTAGCTGATACAGAGATCAGATGTCTGGAGATGCTAGGCTAAGAGATGAAACCCAGAGGTTTGCTCTGGAATAGCCAAGTGAGGACCCACTGATGCTTAGAGAGGAAGCCACTGAAATCAGAAGCTGGAAGCAATGGAACCAGGAACAAGGATCAGCAGATGCCAGCCATGTGCCTTCCCGTGTGGCAGACATCAGCCTTTCTTCAGAGTCAAGGCATTTTTCTCTGGATGCCATAGTTCAGACATTTTTAAGGCCTTAGAGCTGTAAACTTGTAACTTAATAAATCCATTCCATTTCTGCGTATTTCGGTCCAGCAGCATTAGCAAATGAAAACATTGTCCTTCACTTCAATCCATAGTACTTGGGCTCCCTTCCTTAACAGCCCTATTTTAAAAAATAAATGTGGCTGTGCATACAACGATGGTATTTCCTAGAGCAAACGTCAGTACAAATTCCAAGCTTAGAGTTGCAGTAAATGCTGCCACCTACAAAGTAGTGATATCATCTCATTTAAAATAGATAAAGGAGAAGAGACCCTTTGAGTGACTGCTGCTTTCTCAGCCAGTTCTCTTGGTGACAGGCACATCCATGTGCTACTGCATGGCTCAGTGCTTTCTGCTCTTATTATGGTTGTTTGCCACTTTCTCCTTCCATCTTGCTAAGAGCAGCTTTGTTCCCCACGTCTTTTCTCCATCACCTTCTCTGACCGTTTCCTTCTTCTTACTGGGTCCCTCTCCCCTTCTACCAGAAGCGACACGAGTAGCTCTACAGAGGGCTGAAGCCGGCACAGCTGGAACAAGGCTGGCTGGTGAGCTCCCCTTGGGGCCACTTGATTAATGACAACAAAGACTAATGTTGATTGGGTGCTTTTATTGCCAGGCATTCTGCTAAGTACTTAACATTTTATGTTCACAAGTCCTATAAAATAAGTTTTTGTTTTTAGATTTTTAAAACTGTGGCAAATATCTGACTTAAAAGTTGCCATTTTAACCATTTTAAGTGTGCAATTCAGTGACATTAATTACTTTTACAACATTGCACTACTATCACCATCTTACATGAATTGTTTTAAACAATCATTTTACAAATAAGCAAACCGAGACACTGAGAAGTTAAATAATCTGACTTGTGTTCATTCAAATGAGTGGAATTCATATATATAATTTAACTAGATCAACTTCAAAACCTATGGCAGAGAGAAACAATCTATAGATTGGCAGAGAGAAACAATCTATAGCTCCTATAGCTCATAAATATAAAACAAACTAAGAATGCTGTTTTAGTTTGCTAATACTGCAGCGTGCTATATACCAGAATGGCTTTTATTAAGGGGGTTTATTGAGTTACAAATTTACAGTTCTAAGTCCATAAAAATGTCCAATCTAAAGCATCCAGAGAAAGATACTTTGACTTTGAAGAAAAGGATGATGTCTGTCACATGAGAAGGCATGTGGCCAGTGTTTGCTGGTCCTTGTTCCTGGTTTCGTTGCTTCCAGCTCCTGCTTCCAGTGGCTTCTTCTGTAAGCATCTGTGGGTCCTGACTTAGCTGCACTGGGGCAAAACTCTGGGATCTGGCTTTCTTAGCATCTCATGGGAAGGCACACAGCAATATTAGTTGGGTTCTGCATCTCCAAACGTCTATGTCTAGGCATCTGTTCTCTCTTTTGGCACTCCAAGCATCTCCAAGCGTCTGTGTCTCTGTCAGCTCTGAAGCAACTGTGCTTTTTCAAAATGTTCCCTTTTTAAAGGACTGCAGTAAACTAATCAAGGTCTACGTCGAATGGGCAGAGCCATATCTCCATCCAGGTTCACATCCACAATTGGGCATGTCACATATCCATGGAAATAATCCAATTAAAGTTTCCACCCTAATCGATGGGTCTGTTCCCACAAAATTGGATTAGAAAAGAACATGGCTTTTAGTGGGGTACATAACAGTTTCAAACTAGCACAAATGCCTTGAGGCATATGCTATTCTATTTAAACACTTTCTTATTATTTTCCAATCTCAAATATTCAAAGATATATCTAATTTGAAGTTGTTCCAAGACTCCTGCTTGCTGGCATCAGGTGGACACCAGCTTTGTTAAATTCAGCATGTGATATTTTTTGAGATATCATATACACATATACAGTAAAGTGTGTAAAGTCCACTAATATTAACTTGTATAACCATCACCCAGATCAAGATTTAGAACATTTCTAGCACCCCATGATGTTTCCTCATGCCTCTTCCCGTCTATTCTCACCCTCAGGGATAACCATTATTCTGATTTCTATCATTATTGATTCAATCTGCCTGTTCTTGGATATCATGCAGTATGTACTCTTTTGAGTCTGACTTTATTTCCCTTGCTCTAATATTTATGAAGCTTATCAATGTTACTGTATGTATGAGGATTTTTTTTCTTTTTTTATGCTTTTCAATCCCTGCTGTTTTTATAACTGTTTGTTTTTGAGGGGAGTGCATGGTCCAGGAATTGATCCCAGGTCTCCACATGGAAGGTGAGTACTCTACCACTGAACCGTCCATGCACCCCCCCCAACCCCTGCTCTTTAAAGGACAATCTCAATTATTTTTAACAGCCCTGAAATTTCTCCTTTAGTTGCTGGACGTTTTAGATATATATTGACCCCTGAACATTCATGGGTTCACATGGATAGTGCTACTTCATTCAAATGTCATCAATACCTGCTCTCCAAAGAGCTGAATGACTCTTAGGGCAGTCATCCAACCACAAGTTTGTGGTGATTTGAACAACAGACCTGGGAAAGTAAGGCAGAGGACCATGTGAATATTTTAATAGTGATGTGCTGAGTCAATAATGGTGCTAGAGAGGTCAAACGTTATTCAAATATGACCACATACAAATGGTGGGAGAACAACGCTCTCATAGTGTTTGCATGAGCACTGTCAGAGATGGCTTTATTTTCTACACCTGTAGAGCTAGTGAAGCCGCCCTTTGACAGGCAAACCCATCTAGGATTGGTAGTGCTGGAGTAATCAACAAGATGCCAGCGAGTTCATATGCAGCATAGTGAACAAATTCACTTTCTCATAATAAACATTTTATGACATAGGTGAACAGATAAAAACACATATAAAAAATATTTTATGTAAGCAATTAAATTATAGCAGGTCATGTGGGCAGTGGTCATATATATAAGTTTTGGAGTCCAAATGATGTCTCCTAGAATACTTCATTTATTCTCATCAACTCTCAGTGGGATCAGGGAGGTCTGGTGGTATGTTTTGTGCATGATGTAGCAAAAAAACCCTGACCCAGAACTCTTTGTTATAATAAAATCCATTATCTCACAGCTCAAGAAGTTCATTTGTGATCCAGTCATGATACATCATTACTCTGGCTTCACGTTTTGCCACTGAACTTGTCTGCAGGCGGGGAGTGTGGTGACTGCTCAGTTGCAGGCCACAGCAAAGGAGCAGAAAGGGTTATGTCTTCTAGTGTTCCTTTCTCGTATGCATGAAGAAATCTCCCAGAGCCCCTAGAACACTTCTTATCATGTCTATTGACAAGAAATCGGTTCTATACCCAGCCCTAAACAATCATGGGCAAGGGGAAAAGGTCAGCTGTGACTGGCTTAGAGTAAATAGGATTTACCCTGGAAGAAGGAAAGGGTTAATGCCCTTTGAGTCACAGGTGAAATGGTGGACGCCTACATAAAACTGGGATTTTGCCTGAAAGGAGAAAGAGGGTAGCGGGTGTCAAGTGTGAAACCAACAAGGTTCACTACTATTTTAGTTTAAGTTGCTAGAATGCAATATACCTGAAATGGAATGGCTTTTATAAAGGGAATTTTATAAGTTATAAGCTTACAGTTCTAAACATATGAAAATGTCCAAACTAAGGCATCCAGGAAAAGATACCTTAATTCAAGGGAGGTCAATGGGTCTGGAACACTCTGTCAGCTGGGAAGTCATCCAGGCTGTAGGTTACTAAGCCCAGGATTGCTGAGGAAGGTTTAATTTTCTCCCAGGATCCGTACTTGTAGCTACTCTTCATGGTCTGGAAATGAACCACAATATAGCATCTGCTTTAGAAAAGGCAAGAGCAGAAAGCAACTTGCAGTCACTTGTCCACGGCACATTTATCATCCTACACAGGAGTGGTGAAGTTGCCTAGAACAGGAGTAAGTTTTTCTGCTTTCTTCAGGAAATGCTCTTTATCATGTCCTTCAGGATCCTTGGTCCTGCCTTCTGAGATATTCTCCCTATTTATTCTCCTCTGTGGTCTTATCTGAGGTAGGCATTAGAGAGATGCGTTTTCTTAGTACTACATAACACTATAGAAACCTGTTAATAAGAGTTCCCTGCTCTGGAATTGCCAAGTCCACATTTTTAGCATTTGCTACCAATAGCACCATATTCTTGGTACCAAATTTTGAAGCAGCAAACTTTCTTGGTTGTAACTAATTTAAATCTGCTTTGACTAATTTAAGTAGAAAAGGAATTTGTTGAGAAGTATTGCACTGCTTCCAGAATTTCTGAGAGGGCTGGAGATCATGCAGCCAGACACCGAGTCCCAACGCACACCAAACATCTGGGGAAGTGAGGACACACCTGTGGGTGTCGGCAATCACTCTGTCCCTGAACATCGCTGCTGGCCCCAGAAACTACCTTGCTGCAGGTGCCATTGCATTCAGAGAGACTTCGCCACCATCCCTGCTTCTGTCTACACTAGCTCCCCTTTCAAATTCTGGGAAGAGGGCTTCTGACCACCTGACCCTGGCCCTGTGTCCTGCTGGGCTGTAAAGAAAGCCAGAAAAGTGTCTCTGACATTTTCAACTCTTAGAATGAGAGACATGTTTCCGCTTCCTACCAAGGCTTGTAAGGATGAAAATTTCCCAACATGGGAAGGAGTTCAGATGCTGGGCAGCCAAAAAAAAATGACAAATGCTCATCAGAATTCTTAACCACAGTAACAAGGATCAGGATATATATAGCTTAATTTTAAAAACCTTTGACCCCCACTTGGCCAATGTCCAAAAAAGGCTTTTTGTTCCTAGTACTTCTGTGGCCAAAGGAATTTAAATAGTCCCTAAACAACTTTTCTTATCTTTCTGGAAAGGCAATTTCAACAACCAAGTAAAATTGTAACTTACATTTCTTTAACAGAAGCTAATCTAAGAAATTAAAACCTATAATTCCTAACTTTCACAACATGAAGGTGTTGTTATAACTGTTTTCCTTCTTTGTGGAAGGTCTTATAATTTTTCAAGTGCATGGCTTAATTTCACTGAATTAAGTTTGAAGATCTTTAAATAATACAATCAACCAATTTCAACTTCAGTTACAATTACAAAAGATAACTGATGCTGAATTTTTGCCAGCAGCATTTTCTGGTTGCCAAAGCTCCCTCTGAATTTGGGAGGGGTACCTTGGAAGTGCCGGGAATGTGAATCCTAGAGCAGCCCCTGGGAGCTGGCACATACACAGCTCTCCCTCCTCACCTCTTAGTTGGGATAACTCAGATACGTTCCAAACTGTCTTCTAGAGTAGCCCGCCCTTAATTTGTTTTCTTCCCTTCACTATCTTACCTTCCTATACCCTGCGGGTGCTTTTCTGGGATAACCTCTCGAATAAACTACTAATATTTACATTCTTATTTCAAAGTCTATTTTAGGTAAGCGAAAGGAGAGGAACCAACTCAAGGCATTAACTGAATCAAATCTACTTATGGCTCTCAGTTGTCTCAATTACCAGCCAATTGCAGTGGAGAAAGTTACAGCTTATGAAATACTAATATGTTTGCACTGACACATGTTTGCACCATGAATTAGGGTGGGTGGTAGCTCCATTTCACACATAAAGAAACTGATGCTGGGAGAATTTAAGTATCTTTTCAAAGTCATTCAGCTAGTGGGTATCTTGGAGACGATTTGAATTCAGTTTCATCTTTTTCCTTTTTGCTGTGCCACACTGCCCACTGATGTAAGGGCTGTCTTATTACATGTTACTGGAGGTTCTCTAACTACACCAATGCTAGATCTTCAGAACATTATCATTTTGCAGAAAACTTTTGCTAAGTTTACTCAACTATTAACAGAGATCATATATAAAACAGCCACCCATTAGAGAGCAAGGAAGCAAAAGTAAAGTTTTTAAATGACTGAAAAGTAATTTTTAATTTATTAAGGTATTTATGTACAGAATTTAAGCTTCAAATAGTTCTGAAAGGCTTATAATAAAATGCATAGTTCTCTGATGTGAACTTCTTTTCTGGTCTTGTTCTCCAGAGACAACCACTCCCAGCTCTTTTTCCTATTTACTACAACTGTCTAAATAGATACTCATCCTGCCATTTCTTAGTTTCCTAATTTTTAGATGTTAACAATTGACATAATCAGCTTACTATTCTCTTGTGTGTGCTGGGTCCCAACTCACATGATATCAGACGTCTGTAAAACACAGATTCAAAAAGCGTCTTAATATAACTTCATAATATGTAAATATTTTCAGTCTGTTTGTTGAAAAGTATCTTAATTTTTCCTCTCATATATGATTTTATAGTTTGACTGAGGAAAGACTTAAAGGTTGAAAACTGTTTTCCTTCCAAACTGAAGGCCTTTCTCCATTGTCTTCTCAGGGTCACTTTTTTTGAGACCTCAAGTGTCACTCTGATAGAGGGTCCTTTGTAAGTGGCCTTTATTTTCCTTTCTAAAAGCTTGGGGATCTTCTTATCCCGTGTACCAGAAAATTTCTTGATTTGTGCCCTGGTGTTAGTACATTTTTAAATATTTTTTAAATGCAATTTTATTGAGATATATTGACATGCCATACAAACCATCCAAAGTGCACAATCACTGGCTCCCGGGGTTATCACACATTGTTCATACATTGCCAGTGATCAGTTTTAGAATATTTTCATTACTCCAGAAAAGGAATGAGAATAAAAAAGAAAGCCCAAATCCCCCCATTGTCCTTACCCCCATTTTGACCCACAGTATTGGAGTGGTACATCTGTTACTGTTGATGAAAGAATATTAAATACCACTGTTAACTATGTCCATAGTTTGCAGTATGTGCATTTTCCCCATGTACCCTCTATAATGAACTCCTTATAATAGTGTTCTACATTTGCTGTAGTTCATGAAAGAACGTTTTAATATCTGTAGAATTAATCACGGACTTTGTCCACCACAAAATTCATGGTATTATACATTCCATGTTTTAACCTCCAACTTTCCTTCTGGACTCTAAAGTTCCCCTTTTCACTACACTCACACACCATTTAGCACTGCTAATTATTATCATAATTCCATGTTACCTTCACCTGGTGTGGGTATTTTTTTTTTAATATATTTATTGTAAAACCTTAACATACAAATATACTTGCCATACAAACATTCCATACATGGTGCACAATCAATGGCTCACAATATCATCACATAGTTGTGTATTCATCACCATGATCATTTTTTAGAACATATGCATCACTCCAGAAAAAGAAATTTAAAAAAAAAGAAGAAACTTAAACATAACATACCCCTTACACCTCCCTCTCATTGACGATAAGTGTTTCCATCTACCCAATTTATTTTACCTTTCCCCCCATTATTTATTTGTTTATTTACTTATTTTTATCCATATTTTTTACTCATCTGTCCATACCCTGGATATAAGAGCATCAGACACAAGATTCTCACAATCCCACAGTCATATTGTAAATGTTGTATCTTTATACAGTTCTCTTCAAGAATCTAGACTATTGGAACACAGCTTAACAGTTTCAGGTACTTCCCTCCAGCCACTCCAATACCCCATAAACTAAAAAGGGATATCTACATAATGCATAAGAATAACCTCCAGGATAACCTCTCAACTCTGTTTGAAATCTCTCAGCCACTGACACTTTATTTTTTCTCATTTCTCTCTTCCCCCCTTTTGGTTAAGAAGGCTTTCTAAACCTCTTGATACTGAGTCCTGGCTTATGCCAGGCTTTCTGTCCCACGTTGCCAGAGAGGTTTACACCTCTGGGAGTCATGTCCCACCTAGGAGGGAAGGCAGTGAGTTCACTTGCTGAGCTGGCTTAAAGAGAGAGGCCACAGCTGAGCAATAAAAGACGTTCTCTGGGGGTGACTGTTAGACCTAATTTTAAGTAGGCTTAGCCTATCCTTTGCAGGAATAAGTTTCATGGGGGTAAATCCCAAATTGAGGGCTCAGCCTATTGATTTGGTTGTCCCCATTGCTTGCAAGAGTATTAGAAATTCTCCAAATGGGAAAGTTGAATATGTTCTCCTTTTTCCCCATGCCCCTATTCAATTCCATGTACTTATGGTGCTCAACTAACCTGACCATACAAGTTAAATTAGAAAATGCACTACTCAAAATATAAATTTTGTACATAAACATCTCATCCTTTAGTCTCACCCAGAGGTTGAGATTTTAAAATATGGACGATATCATCCTTTACCCAGTCTTCTAGTATACCTTAGTCCTATCTATATCAGCTTCATTCATATCTCTAGGTGATGTCTGATCTCTTTTTCAGCTTTTACACACAGTTCCTGTATGGGGGCACTGCTGCTTTCACAGCTTCAGAGCTCTAACTCTGAGTCTCAGAGTTAAGTATCTTTACGTCATGTAAGTACGTAAAGTTTCTGGGAACGACCATGTTATATACAAACAGCTCAGTATCTCAGAATTAACAATTACACCTCCTGAATATATGTGACTGCTATAGGAGCTTACAACCTAGGACTCTTTACAATAAACCCCAACCTGATAACCCACGCTCTTGACTTTATTTTCCTGCATTTTATATTATAGTTAGCCCATATGATTGAGGCATGATAAAATTTGTCTTTTTTTCCTGACATTTCCTTCAACATACATCTCTTAAGGTTCATTCACCTAGTTACATGCCTCACGACTTCATTCCTTCTTGTGGCCACTCAGTAGTCCATTATATGTAAACATACAGTTCCGCCTTCCATTCCTCAGTCGTTGTATCCTTAGGTCATCTCCATCCATTGTGGATTGTGAACACTGCTGCCAGTTTGCAAATGTCCATTCGTGTCCCCACTCTCAGCTCCTGCAGGTATACACTGAGCTTCAGACTCATATGGCAACCCCACCCCTGGCCTCCTGTGGAGCCACCACACTGCCCTCCAGGGGGCTGCACCTCTCAGCTTCCCTACTGTCAGTGAAAAGGTACATCTCTTTCTCCGCATTTTCTCCAGCACTTCTCTCCGTTCATTTTTTTTTTTAGGCCCAGTGTTTATTTATATAAAATTGTTTACAACAGTAAGGTTTAAGACAAAAATACAAACAAAAGATATAAGTTGACTGCATAAAAACTTTGAAAACAGGATTATGTCTGTCCTTCCACATCCAATAAAACACACAAGCATAGTCAGAAATACTGCACTTGAATTCCAGTTAAATGTCATTCATTCATTCAATAATTATTTTCTGTAACTTCTACAGGCAAAGTATTGCAAAAAGTCCCTTCTTTCACACAGCTTATGTTCTAGTAGGGGGAAGACAAAGACCAAACCAGACAAAATAAATAGAGAACATGACAAGTAGTCAGAGGCTATGGGGATGTGGGGAGAAAGGAAGCTTCTCTGTACACCCCCAAATTTGTAAGCACATCCTGGGACAGGTTAAAGGTCCTAGCTTAGGAAAAGATACAAACTCTAAATCAGATTTTTAAATTACTTTTATAGGCTGCAAATTCTGGTAAGACTCTAAAGTTTATAGTTCTGAGCGTCATTTAAAATATTCTAATTCGAAACTACACTGTGAATACTCTGTGGCCACACTAATAAAATAAAGCCCATGTGGATGCATACGTCTGTTACTATTTATACACGTATATATTAGATGGTATTTAATATATATATCCATATACCTACTTATGGCTGTAATGATATAAGCCTACCAAATCAAGTCTCAGGTTATCCAGCCTTTCTAAGAACCATCAATATTGTGATTCTGAAACAGTTTACTGAGTCCTCAGCGCATAGTATTTTCAAATAAACCATTTTTCAGAAAAAGTTCATAAAGGGTAAGTACATACTGCTTAAGCAACATGTAGAACTTAAGAATGGAATGAAGCTGCCTTCGCATCTGGAAGACAAGGAGAGTCAATAAATAAATCTGCATTCTGCTGCTGTTGCTCTTGTGTACTTGTTCACCGAAACAGATGGTCTTAGAAATTGAAAACATACATTCCCACAAGTTAGAGATCTAACAATTTCACTGGTGTCTTTCAATTGCAATGTCTGTCAAAGGCATTGCTTCTTTTGTCCAGCTTAAAGAAGCTCTTTACTGTAGGAAATCCAGGGCCTGAAGCACCGCATAGGACCATTCTACTGGCACAGTATGAAAGCCGAGGGTGGCAGTGGGTCATGACATATTCCTAATCACTTTAAGGCAAATTCTGTAGGTGACAGGGTTTTTATAAACCCGAGGCCAGGCCAGAAGATCTTCTCTAAACCAAAGGCCTCTGGTCAGAAATGTCAGAGGGTAAGCGTGTTCCGAGTCACTCTGGGGATTCTCCAGCAGATAATTCTCTCTCCTAGGAGACCCCTGAGCCTCCTTGATAGCCCATTATTCTCTGCTAGAATGACTCAGAAAGCTGGGACTACAGGTCCAGGAGACCACATGGCATTATGTGCATGCTGGCATGTTCTTAGTGTACCTGCCCTCCCTAGGGCAGCTGATTTCAAACTTTTCTTCCACCAGGTCGAACCTGTGACCTCAGCAGAAATTAGAAGCAAGACCAGCCTCAGGTTACACACACCTGCCAGTATGTTCTCTGTGTCTGCACTGGTCCCTTCAACAACTGGAGTTGAGAATCCTGCCCCAGACGCCACACTATAACTCTCAAGGCTTTCTTTTTAATAGGACATTTACAAATAATCCCAAGTGTCAAGTAATTTAAGAATACGCTATGGTGCCCTTGGAAAGTATTATATAATTTTTAAAAATAGGTTTTTCTTTCTAGGTATATTTTTCACCTTACCTTAATATTAAATAAGTTGCACTTTCTTGAGTACATACAGGATGAGCAAAAGGGGTATTTCAACAGAGCAAGGCAGTACAGAGGAGTTAGTCTGGTATTCAAAATGACACAGATAAGCCATAAAAACAAAAAAATCCCATAGTATGTGAATAATTAAGAGCTGATGTACACATAATTTTTCCTGCTCAAGTATTTTACTTTTTACTCTATTTTATTATGAGCATGTTCTGGTCCCATGTCTTCTTGCAAACATTATGACTAACCTCTCTATGCTCCTATATCTTAAAAAATAGTAGCAGCTTTCCTAATTAGATAGTTACTTATTTATTTCCCATTAACTTTAATGATTGCAAATTCTAACTGGAAGCTTTTGTTCTACTGTTACTAATCAGGAAATTGTAATGCATAGAAAAAGCACACCTAGCTTTAATACTAACCCATGGAAGGAGTAGGTAACTGTGAGGCAGGACCCTATGGTTCTTAGGATTAATAGATAAAGGCTTGGAGAGCTTTTAAGGATCATTTTTTGGGCATTGGGGGCTGTTTTCTAGGGTAAGCTACTTTTCAGAAAACCAAGTGATGATGGTATCCCAGCTTCCCTAAATAAATTTCCTAAGGGCCTACCTCACGTCAAAGAAAAGACTGAATTTCACAGTATCTCCCCAAAAATAATGAAATAAAATACTGGGAATAGAGACTGAAGAGGTGACACGTGGTAGGAACACATGACAGCATTAGCAGGCAGGGGCATAAATATCCTCCTTAGCCACGAAAAATGACCAGCACCGTGATGCTTATGCATCAGGGGAAAGAGGAGTGCCCTCAACTCATTCCATCAAAGGCAGGTCCGAAGACTTTACAAATGGCAATGAAGGCAGAAACCTTTCTCTAAATAACCTGTAATTTCATTTTAAAATTGTTAAATGTTTACCAATATTTTTAGGACCTATGATATGAAGAATTCTTTTTATAGTTACTGAGAGGAGTAAGGAGCTCAGGCTCCCACAGCAAAGTTCTCATCGATCTGCATGATATTTAGACTTCATTTCTGGTCACATGGTCTCCCTTCGTAGTAGAAACTGTTCACTTGTTTTACCTTCACTATTTTCATCTTCATTAGAATAGTTTCCTGAGCCTCGACTAGTTTGCGAATTGTATTTTTTGTGATCTTCATCAACTTGAGGAGTCTCTTCTGTATCAATAGTGCTTGCATTTTCAATTATAAAACATCTTTCTGTTTGTTCCTCAGAAGTGAAAAGGAGTAGATTCTTTAGTGGGTTTTCAGACAAATACTCATCTAAACAGAAAGGAGGTGTACATGATGGAAAGAGCACATATTTGATACATTTCAAGAGGCTCTTCACAGCATAAATGACAAATGGGGAGGAAAAAAATGTAACACAAATTCCAATTATAATCCAGATTATGGAGGTATTTCCTTGTTTTGTTTTCTCACGTACAATATCACTAAAAACACTGCTTTTATTCCATTTTTCAAATTCAACAAGTGCTCTGGCTTTGACACAATACACAGTCCATGGTTGCAAGTTTGGAAGGGTGAAATCAGTTTTACTCTCTAGCATTTTGCTCTCAGCAGTTGATGTGTTTTCCCAAAAAACAATTTCATAAATTGTTGGGTAATACTGGTTCACAGATTTGTTTTCTGACTCTTTTGGACCACTGAGATAGATATGCAGGGAACTGTTAATGGATTTCACGTTGATGACTGGAGGTAGTATGACAGCTAGTTTATCAGTATCAACCTTTTTCTCTTCAGACCAAAGAGATGTGTTATTCCCATTAGATGCTTGTACACAGTGGAAGTAAATTCCTTTTGGGAAAATATCCCGAGGAAAGACACACTGGGTAGTTTTGGTGTTTTTACATTCAGGTATTTGTTTCCATTTACTTGCATGGTTCCAAAAAACTTTTTAAAACAAGCCTGAAGCCACCGAACTTGAAAGGTCGTATTTTCACATGAGTAATCCCATTTAAGAACATAGCTGTGATTTTCGACATCAACTTCTACATTTTCTGGTGGAGGCAATTTATTTTCAACTGTGGTATTTATACAGTACACTAGACTATACAAACCGACTTTTTTCTGCAAATGTAGTCTTGCTTTAACGTTTAAACAATAAGTAGTCTCTGGTGAGAGTTTATAAATCTTATCTCTGGAATGAACAGGTTCAATCCTTTTTTCTACACCTGAAGAATTTTTCCAGAAAACTAAGCTGTAAATGAACTTGACACTTATCTCCTGTTCCAGGAGTGGAGATGGTAATTACTATTGCCTCATCCTCAGCTTCTAAATGTACTTCTGGAGGACCAATCTGAGCTTTTAGAAATGGTATAAATGGGTCAACCTCATACCATGGAGAAGTACTGTTTCCCTTTTCTGCTCTTACACGCAATTTAATTTCTTGATAAACTTTTAGACTGGAAGAAGAAAAGCTGCATTTGGTACTAGTAATATATTGACACCCAGGCAATTTTATCCAATTATCCATTCCAGATATTTGATAATCTGCTGAAAAAGTCACATTCTTGACGGACTCATTGTTTCTGCTCCACTTCAGGATAAAGCTGTCATCTATGATAGAGACCTCTACATTGTGGGGAGATTTTAGATCGTTTCCACCTGCGGCCACGAGCAACGCCCACACGGCCTCCTTGGGCAGGCGCTGTGAGTCGCCTCTTGGGCGCGCGCGCGCCGCTCCCTCCACGCACGCGCCGCTCCGTTCATTTTTAAACAGTTTTACTCACACATCATACAATCCAGCCTAACTGTATGGAAATGCCTTCACCACCCTACTCTATCTTAAGACATTTCCTTTTCTTCCGCAAAGAATCCATACCTGTTTCCCAATCCCCCCACCAGCTGACATTTGGTTCTGCCATAATGCCTTTGTTACATTCAGTGGAAGCATATTGCAATGTTACTGTTGACTATAGACCCTAGCTTACATAGATTGTACTTTTTCCCATATACCATCTATTTTCAATGATGTGGGTATTTTTAAAATATGTTGTGATGAACAGTTCATGGGCCTTTTCAACATGGAGACTCAGGTTCTTTAACTTTAAGACATTTTTCTTATTCCTCTGATAATTTCTCCCTACTATTTTCTCTCAGTTTGAAATTGTTAGACATCATGAATTGATCCTGTAAGTTTTATCATTTCTCTTCTTTTATTCATCTCTTTTTTGTTCTACATCCTAGGAGATTTTTTCAACTTTTCAATTAAATTATTTTTGCCATATTTTTATAACCTCCAAGTGTTTTATCTTATTTTCTGATTGTTTCATTTTCTATATCTTTCTGTTTGTTTTATGAATACATTATCCTTTTCTTTCTTTCTAAGGCTGTTAAATAGAAGCAACTTTAAGTTTTCTTCCATTTCTAGTAAAACTTCCTCCCTTTTCTAAGCACCCCCTCCCCTTTATTTCTTCCTATGTGCTTTTCCCTCTCTTTTATGCCCATGACCGTCTTCAAATGTCTGGTGATTCTTGCCCCACCACCAATATGTAAGTGTGAGCATTAAAAAGTGTTCATGGGTAGAATTTTCAAATTATAGGGTTTCATTTTAAGATGATGTGGTTGGGAGCTGGCTATTTCTTTGGTGAACCCACATACCACCACCTGGAGAAGAATCTTCCTGAGAAGAATCCTCCAATCTCCTAACTAGAGGGGCTTATGCCTGACTCATGTGGTTCTCAGAGCAGGTTGAGGCAGGTCTGGGGATCCTCCAATGAGCAAAACATTCACTTAACACTTGTGTTTTCAGCCTCACATTCACTCTGCCCTCTGCTACCGATAGCCCCCAAGTTGGAACTTTCCTGATTCAATTTCTCCAGGTAACACACCTGTAATCTTTACCAGATGGAAGGATTACTTACCCAGGGAGGAGAATTGGGAATGCAAATGTTCTGTTGAAAGACTTTCAAATGATCGCCCTGTTTCCAACCTTATGTTCTCCCCTTCCTGGGTCCTCCAAATTCTGAGCTTCTCAGGCAGAGGCACATCAGCTTGGCTCTTAAGTTTCCCCTTCTCTGGATATGTAGACTGGAACTTTCCTTTATTGGCCAAGTCAGTTACTACCCCATCTATTCTTTTACCTCTTTGAAAATTTGATAAAACCTCTTGTCCACTGGTGTTTCTTTTAACATTCTTTTTTATTTTATCATTTTATACCTTTTTTGTATTACTTCACTCCCCCCATTATATCGCATGAGGAAGGACAGATAAATTCATAAGCCAATCTAACATGTTTAATTGAAAGGCTTTTAAAATATTTTTCATCTAACAAGTTCTCAACTAGGAATTTATTCTATGGCTAAACACTTTCAAAAACAAACGTACTGGGCAGGCAACCATGGCTCAGGGGCAGAGTTCTCACCTGCCATGCCAGAGACCTGGGTTAGTTTCCCTGTGACTGCCCACATTAAAAAAAAAAAGGACTTAAAATGTAAATGGCTGCTCATTGAAGGAATTATTAGAAGACCCCCCAAAATAGAATGATAATGGCAAATATTTATTGAGTTCTTACTAAGAGATTAGCACTCTACTAACCACTTTTCTTATTTCATCTCACAATAATCTTTTGAGATATTATAATACCTAGTTTTAAAAAGACGAAATTGAGTGTCAGAGAGTTTAAAGACATGTGAAACATGTTAAACAGCTAAAAAGCAAAAATCTGGAATTTGAACCCAGATAGTTTGATTCCAGAGCACATATTCTTTTTTTTACCCCAAAAATATACCCAAAAGAATAGAAAGTGGGAACTCAGATAGTCGCACATCACGTTCTAGCGGCATGATTCACGACTGCTAAACGTTGGAAGCACCCAAATGCCCACCAATAGGTGAATGAATAAACAAAATATTGTGTATAAATAGAATGGAGTATTATTCAGCCATAAAAAGGAATGAAGTCTGACACGTGTGACAACATGGATGAACCTTGAAGACGTCATGTTGAGTGGGGCAAGCCACACACAAAAGGGCAAATATAGTAGGATATCACTGATATGAGCTATTAGGATAGGCAAATTCATAGAGTCAGAAACTAGAATGGAGGGTACCAGGAGCCGAGGTGGGAGGTGGGGAATTGGAAGGCAACACTTAACTGGTATAGGGTTTCTGCCTGGGGTGATGGGAAAGTTTTGGTAATTGATGGTGGTTATGGCAGCACAACATTATAAACGTAATTAGCACCAGTGAATTATATATTTGACTGTGGTTAAAAGGAGAAATTTGGGGTTGCATATGTGTTACGAGAATAAAAATGTAAACAAGCCGTATGATTGTGCAACACAAACAGTGAACCCTAAAGGAA
>PVIY010040874.1:0-22057 GCA_004026745.1 Myrmecophaga tridactyla | reverse complement strand
AGGGCTCAGCTTATAGCTTTGGTTGTCCGCACTGCCTGTGAGAATATCAAGAGTTCAACTTGGGGGAAGTTGAATTTCTCCCCGTTCTCACCATTCCCTGAGGGGGGCTTGCAAATATTTTTCCAGCCACTGATCAAATCATTCTGATTTCATTTATGTCCCCTGCCCTCCTCCCTCTATCATTCTCACACGCAGCGTCCAGACTTGGAGACTTTCAATGGACTTATTCCAATTCATTCTTCAGGAGTCGCAACCTAAATAACTGCTGTTGCAAGGAAATCTTTCCTGACCTGAAGACTGAGTTAAGTCTCCTCTAATTTCTCAAATAGCATCCTGCATATCTCATAAACATTCATCATACTTTTAATTACAGGTTCAATGGTTTTCCCCTCAGACAATAAGATTTCTGAAGAGCAGGGAGAATTACTTCATCTGACCTGGGTGCTGTGATATCCTCAATACACACAGACCATGGCATATATTAGGCACACTGCAAAAGGTTGTTAGATAAATACAGTTCACAGAGAGGTGAAGGATCAAATTGAAACCTGTTCCCCCATTTCCCCACTCGACAGCC
The DNA here is from genome assembly GCA_004026745.1 of Myrmecophaga tridactyla. Classification (NCBI taxonomy): domain Eukaryota; kingdom Metazoa; phylum Chordata; class Mammalia; order Pilosa; family Myrmecophagidae; genus Myrmecophaga; species Myrmecophaga tridactyla. The sequence goes on along the minus strand of PVIY010040874.1, from coordinate 21,480 downwards.
TTCCCAGCCCTGAGATCCTCCACCAAAGGGAAACTTTAGCCTTAACCATCCTGAATTTGCAGGACATCCAGGTGGAAGGGTCCATCAGCCCTCTATAGAAGCCAAGGTAAGAGAGAGAGGATTTGTTGATGCCTCCCTGATACAGCTGAAGTCATGGAGAACCTACTATTACCACTACTACTGCTAGGAGTATACTACAGCTAATAATCAGCTAAGCACTAATTATTTGCTGAGCACTGTTGATGTAGTATCCCACCAATGCTCAAACAAACCTTCATATTACTGAGGAGGAGGCTGATGCTTTGTTACAACACAAGCACACTAATGTAAGAACCCACACTTCCACAAGTATGTGAGATTACCCAGGGATAAAAAAAACAGAAAAAGGTAAAAAGAGAAGAGAAATCACAGACCATAAAGAAGAGTTAGCTTTTAAGGGGCAGACACTCCAAAGGAAGAACCAACTTAAGAAGTGAGTAAATGAAAACAGTGGATTCAAAGATAACTTTCAGGTTTCAAGTACAAGTGTTCAGGAGAATGAACATAACTAAAAAAAGAGATAGTAAAAGGAGCAGGCCTTCTATGGGGAGAAAGTGAGAAAAGGAGAAAGTCTTTATGGATTCACTATTTTAGATTTATGCTGTCCGAGCATGTGTGTGCAACTGCTGCCCTCCTTCCTCAAGTGTGGCTATTTCGAGTTCGTTTCACATAATTAAAATTAAATAAGATAAATTCAGTTTCTCAAGTCACACTGGCCATATTTCAAAGATTCATGAGACTAGTGATCTGTGAGGAAATAGAAAATTCCCATCATCACAAAAAGTTCTATTACATAATATTGTGGTGGACAGGGTGAACATACAGCAAGACAAGTGGAAGTGGAAGTTACCTAGTAATCAAATGAAAATGTAGCATTTGAACTGTGTGGGTGGCAGACTTCTAAGGCCGCCCCCAATGATCCTGTCTCCTGCTATTGATGCCCTTGTGTGTAATCTCCTCCCCTAGAGTGTGGGGTGAGTCTAGTGACTTGCTCCTAAGCAAAAGAATACAGCAGAGGTGATAGGATGTCTTTTCTGTGACTGGGTTACAAAAGATTGGGAATTCTGTCTCTATTACCTTCTGGTTTGTACACTGTGATGAAGCAAGCTGGCTCAGAAAGGCTCACATAGTAAGTACCTAAGATCCTCAGCCCAGTGCAACAACCCACAAGGAAGTAAATGCTGCCAATTAATCCCTGAGTAAGCTTGGAAACAGATCTTTCCCCATTCAAGCCTTCGCACACCCTGACGCCTGCACAAGAGACTGTGAAGCAGAGGACCCAGCCAAGCTACGCCCAGATTCCTGGTCTACAGAACAGTGAGATAATAACTGTGATTTGCTTTAAGCCACTAAATTTTGTGATTCTTGGTTACACAGCAATAGATAACCATTACAAGCTGAAAAAAGCCTAGAAATAAAGATTTTTCAAGTTCTCCCTAGATGTATGTGTTTTCTGACAGTAAAGAGCAGAAAACTAAAAACTGAGCTTTAAGAAATAAATAGTTACAAGCTGAGAAAAGCAGGAAAAATCTGAAAAATATACTGGGGAAAAATAATTAAAAGCCTAGAACACAAATTAGTAAATGAGGAGCCAAGACTTACAGGCGAGGTGGTCAAAAGTGGTGTTTACGCAGCAAGAAGACCTAGCTGAGGTCTTAGCATAGGGAATTTAGGAAAAAATTCCCTAAAGTCTTATTAATTAATTAATAAATAATTTTCAATACCTCTATTTCAGAGGGGTAATACTAAGAGAAGTCAATGGAAGAAATAATAGGTAAAAAAATCCTTAGAGGATAACTGTATGACAAAACTATAGAATCAAAGTTTGTCACCATTTACAGATGAGACTTGAAAGCATCAATGTTTATGAGAAAAAATTCAATGTTTTAATTCCTCATTCCTCTTTAATTTACTGGTTAGATTGATGTTTCCTATCTAGGTTGTCTTACACAAAAATCAGTCTTAAACTGAGATTGTTTGAATTAAGATGAGATTACAGGTTTCTGGATTCCAGTGCTCATTTTGATATTTTAGGCTTTAACTTTTAAAATCAGCTCATACTGTAATTCAGTGTTTACCCATAAATTTGTGACTGTCCCTGACCTTGTAGTCAAAAGCAGGACTTCCTATGCTAAAAGTCCAAGATACTATATTATAATTTTATTACTATCAGGTCTCATTAGACACTTGTAATTCCAGTTTCAGGTTCTGCATCAATGGAATGAAAGTCTCATAGTTCTGTGATATCTTCTCAGACATCAAATATTATCCTTAAACATTCCCCTTCTTTTCTTCCTACTTCAGAAAACTATAACAGTCATTTGTATCCATAAGTTAATGAACTATTTATGATATTTTGTGGTCTTCCCAAATTTTGTGCTACTCTTACTTTCAACTACATGTTTAAATGAAGATATTTTATTTCTCACTTTATTTTCACAGTGTATCTAAATCTATATTTGCTTCATATTGAGCCATTCACTTTTCTCCAATGTTTCCCTAAATTTCACAATCTGCATATTTTTTTACATGGATTTATATTTAGTAGTTCATGCAAGAAGGTATAGACATACATGTTGACAATACCAGTGCTTCAAGATTTCCTGCAGTAATTCTTGTAGGCAGAGCAAATGGTAGAGCTGATGAGAGCATACTGTGCAAAAAGAGCCATAAAGCCTTTGGAGAAAAAATGGATAGGGCTGAAAGGTCAACAGCTTTGGCAGCAAGAACAGCCAATCTGAAGGAATGTGGAAATGCAGAGCAGGGAACTTTTTTCCTGTGGCTTTGGCCAGGAAATAAGCATCGGTAATCAACTATAAATGAAAACTCTGAAAAAGTAGGGCAAAAGACAAAAAGCATAAGAGTTAGTTAGGGCAAGATAAAATAATTATATCCTTCCACTTGCTCAAGCCCAAAACCTTGGACTCAGTCTTGACTTCTCCCTTCCTCTAGTACTGCACAACTAATCCATCAGCAAATCTCACTGACTCACCTTTAAAAAACATATCCAGGATTCAACTAATTCTCACCTCCACAGCTACTGCTCTAATTTAAGCCGTCATCATCTAGGGCCTAGCACACCGCAAGAATTTTTCCTACTTCCATCCTTGCTCCCCCCTACAGTTTATTTTTACAAAGCAGCCACAGAGATAGTTTAAAAGAAACTCTTCAATAGCTTTCCCTATCATGGAGGATAAAACCCAGAGTCTCTGCCATGGCTTACAAAGCTCCACATGTCTGACTTTATTTACTATCCCAGTACTTCACCGATCACATCTCCTATCACACTCCCTCACTCACTCTGCTATAGCGACACTACTCATCTCACTATTTTTTTGTCTTCCATCTCACTATTTTTTAACACTGCCATCTCAGTATTTTTTAACACACCATACACATTCACATCAGGGCCTTTGGAGTTACTATTTTGTATCTCTACTTAAAATACACTTTTTCCACATATCCACATAACTCACCCTCTCACTTCAGTTAAATCTTTTTTTAAGTCTCTATTTTATCATTACATTATCAATCCTACCCAAAAGAACAGTCTCTGGTTACTCTGCCACCTTACCTTGCTTTATTTTTGTCCTTAATATTTACCACCTAACATGTATTTTCTGACATGTTTATTGATTGTCTCTCTCTCTACCCCTCACCTACTTCAAGCAGAATTTAAGCTCCACGAGAACAAAAAAAAAGACTTTTTGTTTTTGTTATTTAGGTATCTGTAACTCCTAGAACAGTACCTGAAACATGGAAGTATTCATTTCATATTTGTTGAATGAACAAATGAATTAAAAGATTACCAAAATCAGATTCAGATAATAAAACAAGGAGGAAGCAAGAATATATGATATTTCAGTAAAGAAACTGGATCTGGGATACTGAAAAAGGAGAATGAATTTTCTCATGAAAATTTTATTGCATTTTCAATGAGCAAACAGGAACTATAGATACCACCCATGCTCTTCAAAAATAAAACTGATGTGACTTGGTTCTGAAAGATGTAATTATGAAGTATAAAACATCCCAATAAAAATAGCAGAACAGTTCAGACTTATGCTAGGAAACCCAGGTGTGAAATAAACCGGTCAGAGAAGATTTTAGTTGACCATTTATCAGGTTTTTTTGTTTGTCTTATTTTGTTTTTTAAAATAGAAGAGGTTTAGTTAGAATAAAAATTAAAGACAAGCTACTGACATGGCTCAAATTACCTAAATGCAGTCTTGTAGTCACAGCAATATTTCAAGTGTGGAAACAAGGGTTTAGTGGAAAAGGAGGTAGAATGCAAGCACAGCAGTAAAAATGCATCTATGAAAACTGTCAAAGAATGTCCTAGAATGAAAGGGAGGCTGAAAGTATAGCTTTAAAGACCTAAAGTGAAAAAATAAAAACAACTAAGCTCATAACATCAAAGACATACCAGAAAGGCACAAGGCTTCAAAAAACATGGGAGAAGATGAACCATACATTTCAAGCTTGACAGAGGGGAAAAAAAAAAAAAAAGGAAAGGAAAACAGAGAATGAACAGGTAAATCAGAAACACAGAAGGAAAAGAGAATTTGTACTAAGGAAACAAGAGAGGGGAGGACTAGCTAACGCAGGAAAATTTAAGACGAACCAAAGTACAAAAATATAGAAATACAAGGGAAAAAAAAGGAAAAAGAAGTCACAAATGTTCCAGTAGATTCTCAAAAATGGCATAAAATACACCAAAATTAATTAAGTAGGAATATGTATGTATTTACATGAGATATCGCGCTGAGTTGCAGATGTAAAAGTACACTGAATTAAATGTCTGTTAATTTTGTCGCTTACCAGCTCTATGATCTCAAACAAGTCACTTAACCTTTTTTGAGACTCATTTCTCTGTTAAAAAAAAAAAAAAGTATGTGTATGGGAGCGGGGTTGGTTAGACTAAAAAAGCAATGATTGTTCTAAGTCTTTTTTCTCCTAGCAATAATGGGGGGAAAGAGGGAAAGCGTCCTCTTCAGGAAAGAATCACAAAAGAAAACTAAAAAAATGAGTTGCTTAACTGTGACAACATTTTTACAAAGTGCTTTACAACTAAAAAAAAACTTTAACAGGCATGATTGTATGCACTCCTCACAACAAGCCTAAGAGGCTGAAAGGCAGGACAAACAGGTGTCACTTAACACCATTTTACAAACGGAGCAACTGAGGGAAGCTACAGGCCCAAGGATACAGAAACAATGGCAGATGCAGGATCTAATTCAGATTCCAAAGCATCTCAGGGTCGTTATCCTTCTACTCTAAACTGCCCTCCTCTTAAGTGATTAAGTTTCTGCAAAATATTTCTGTGGCTTGTTAGGTAGTAAATAAGTGAAAAGTTATCAATCTAAAACATGCACAAAATATTTTAGTTTAAAATAAAATTCCTTTAGGATTAAAGGAGTTAGTTTACAGCTAAACTAACTTACCTATACAAAATGTTATCCTTGGAAGGTTCCCTTGCGATCTATTAAGACCCTTTCCACCCACATGTATTCCCTGAACAGCTGAGAGCTACTGCAGCTGCAAGAGTTCCAGTCCTCCTGCAGACAGAATAACTGACTTTGATCTTGAATTCTGATGTACTATTAAACCATGAAAGCTGCTTCAGGTTTTATATCTTGGATGCCAAGAGTACAGGAAAAATGGGAGAGGTAGTAAGAGAAGGAATTTTTGTTTGGTTTGTTTTCAGCATCTTAAAGGACTGTCTACATATTTCTATGATAGTTAACAGAGCAACAGGATTTTCTTCATCACAGTCTTTGCTCCAAAAACTGTAATCAGCCAAAGCTAACTGCAGTACTGGTGAAAATCTTAAAAATATAATCCGCTGCGTCATGATCTCAACCTATTTTATTACTCCTTTTCTTTATGTCCCCCCTCCTTTTTTTTTTGTCTTTCCATAGGCAGGCACTGGGAAACAATCCCAGGTCTCCGGCATGGCAGGCGAGAACTCTGCCTGCTGAGCCACTGGGGCCCACCCTCTTTATGTCCTTTTAACAGAACAGATTAAGTTTTGGATTAAATTCCAAAAATGATAGGCATATGATTCTAATACTTTTATTTTAATGGGCATTTTGTTTTCTTTTCAGAGTAGCTAAGAAGCTCCAACAGAAAATTTCAACATTTTTTCATAACCCTCACACCTCTGCATTTTCTTCCTCTACCCCCCAAGACAATGCAACTATGATTTCTTACAGTCTGCACACCACAGTCTTCACAAAACAGCAGACCATGGTTCCTTTTTATTTACATCATTGCAGATCTTCTTCATGGAAAAAAAATAAAGGGTGCGAGAAAGGATAAAGGCTCCAAGGTAGTTTAAGGGCAAAAGGGGGGGAAAAAAATCCCTCCCCCGAAACAACAAGAGAAAATGGAAACTGGAGCTAAATTTAATCAGTGGCTATAATTGTGGTCCCTCTTTTCTCCTGTATTATTTTATCTTTCTTTAATAGTTCCTCCTTTAAAGTAGCTGGACAAACAGTAGCCAGATAAGCACATCAGAACTAGAAACTTGGGGAAAATCAATGCCTATACAGAATGAACCACAGCCAATTATACATTACCTGATTATCAAGCCCTGACATAAACACCATAAAATATATATAACGTAGATGAAAAAGAAGATCAGATTCTTGGTCAGAAAACCTGAATTTATATCACTGTTATACTGCATGATCTCCAACAAGTAAACTAACTTTCCTTAGCCTCACTCTCCTATCCTGAAAATACGGCTAATACACAAACTACCTAACTATATATCCCAGGGTTGTTGTTAAAATCTAAGTTAGAAAAACACTATACATTTGAGCAAGTAACTTTTCAATCATTATGCTATGAAGAATAATACAATTCTTAAAGACCCTCTCCGCAATCATACATAATACCCATATTCTACCATCTCTTAAGAGATATACTTAAATGGGTATGATTCAGGTGGAATACAAATACAAAGTGTTTTTTAAGCCATTATCTGAAATTAACTTGTATAATCACCTCACAAAAAAGTTTATACAACCCAACCACAGAATGTAATTTTTCACATAAAAAATAATGCTATTCGCCCACTATCAACATAAAATGTAGTATGCTAAGTAATCTACATCTTTTTCATTTATGCTATCTATCTATACCTAACATAGTAGAAAAAGCATGGGGCTTGACCTGTGACTGGCCTGTTTGAATCCTAACCAGGTTATCATAAGTGGTGGGGTTAGTCAAGTCTAAACTGAAATTTCCTCAAATGTAAATTAGAGTAATACTACCTACTTCAATGGAGGATTAAGGTTATTGTCATCACGTCTGTACTGAGCCTAATCCAGTGCCTTGCCCACTGTGGTTATTTTAATACATGGTGGCTGGTATTTTGCCTTTCCACTTACCAGAAGCTAGCACCCTGGGTCTTTTTGTGAATACTTAAATTACAGGGCCAAACTTGATTACCAAAAATTCTTTCAGCCAAGACATACAATGAAAGAAATTCACAGATGCTGAAATTGTGTACCTAAAAGTAAGGTGAGCATAAGAGCACATCTAAAGAGTTTAAAATTCACCCTTCCTTTAAACCTTCCTTTACCAATGATATGTGTAGTCAGATGACTTGAAACCTCAACTACCATGCCCTAGAGTCACTAGGATTCCTAAGGAAGGAGGTGGCTATTTTTTAACAGCCTACACCTGAGAAGCAACAGCTCCAAGAGCCAGGCTGACTGCTATCTCTTCCCTGAGAAGGACAGGCAGAACCAGGAAGATAGGAGAGAAGAGGACTCATCTTAATTTGGATAGCTAAATTAACAAAGGAAAGAAGATCAAAGAAGATTTAGGACGTTCTCTTCTTTCAGGCTTCATCTTAAGCTTATGCTCCAACTATGTACTTTGGTCTGTCTTCATAGCCCTATAATACCTTCCCTCAAACTAGCTCCTTTCCTGCTCTTGGGTTCATGACCATATTCAGATTTGATTTGTTAAAGAAGTATTTTCTATATAAATGAAAATCTCAGTAAAGACCAAGTCTTCCAATTTAATATTAACAACTATTCACTTTTAGAGGCATGATATGAAGGCATTTGCCTTCATCCATCACTGAAGTGGCAATACATAAATTAGACTTCACACTGTATTTCCCCCCACAAAATTGTCTTGTTTAGAACTTTCCTCACTGCCTATGCTCAGCCTTTCCTGCAGTCTGAGAGGCACACACAGTGATTGTTAAAATACACCCAAAAGAACTAATGGGAAGAGTTATGTGTGTGTACAAAACACGTACGTGCGATGATCCTGAAAGACAATCTCTGAAACCTCACAAAATCAGACAGAGATTGATGGTGGAGGAGGGTGGGGCGGGGAGGAGCTGGGTTACAAAGAAAAGATTAAGATCTGGGAAGTAAAATGAAAAAGGGCTGCAAGAGAGTATTAGAGTAAAGAGTCTTCTGTTTCCCAAACTCAGGGAGAAAGCGGGACTAGATTAGGTATGAAGTGAAGAATCTGAAGCGGAAAAACAACAATAGTAAGGAGAAAACAAAAAGAACTCAAACTGAGCCGTTAAAGTGAACCCTCCTGCTCCAATTCTGTGTATTTTTTCCAGGAAGCTACAGAACAGTTCTTTTTCAACAAGGGATTATATTAACAAAGCAAAAAAAGGAAACCTATGCTAAAAATGTAACCTACCTACTCTGAGATCAGAAACGGAAATGCTTCTTTCCCCCGTTTTGTAGTGGGTTTCAAAACAGAAGGGACAAGGCAAGGAAAGAACTGTGAGAGGGGGAGGGGAGCAGCCAAGCCCTTCCTGAACACGAGTAGTTTTCTGACTAAATGCTTATTTTAAATTTACCTTTATCTGGTAAGCTGGTCGAGTCCTAACTACTCTGCACATGAGAATCTGAAGAAGGGTTCAAACACCATAGGGAATAAGAGCGTAAGCAAACACAAGGCAGACGCAAAACTAGCACTGCACTTGCTCTGAACTGTACTCTAATACCTCGCTTTGGGTGGCTAAAACTCCAGCATGGCTTAAATTTTGATTCAGAGTATTACGAAGGAAAGAAAATGGGCAAAGTTAAAGGAGAGTGTAGTGCCTAAGTTCAGCCAGAAAGGGTAGCTTGTAAGCACACTTTAAATGAAAAACAGTGGACACGGTGTGTGTGTGGGGTGGGGGTGCAAACAAGACAAGCACTTTTCTACGGACCAGATTCATCTTCTTAATGGGTTCCTGCCACACAAGAAGGAAGTCATTTTTGTTCAGAGAAACCAGAGCAATCCAGGTTTCTCCCGCTAAGCGGTTCGCGTCGCGGGAAGGGGGACTGCCGGCCGAGGAAGGGATGTCCAGCGCAAACCACACACACACACACACTTACTTTCGTCCGGCCATTGATTTTGTAGTTGCCCAGCTTCCCGTTACAGTGGCGGATCAGGTCGTCCATGCTGCTCATGAGCAGCCCAATGGTTTCGCAGCCGGGCTCCTTGCCCTCGATCCAGGTGATCTTATCGCCTCGGATGTCCTTGGACGAGTCGCTTTTCTGGCTGACCAGCTGCCCGTCGGTGAACTTGCCGGTGTCGTGCAGGGCCCGCACCTCCTCGCCGATCTGCTGCCCGGTCTCCTTGCCCAGGAAGTCGTCCACCACACAGATGCCGTGCTTGTTCATGCACGGCACAATGTACTCCAGCGCCAGCTTCAGCGCCGGCAGCGGCTTCGTCTGCCCGTTGGGCCGCAGGCCGCCGCCGTGGCTCAGCCCCTCGCCGGGGGTGTTGCTCGGCGGGTACATGTTCGACTTCTCTTGGTACAACTGCGAGCGGGCCAGCTGCTCTTCCTTCCCGGGCTCCGCCTCGGTCGCCGCCAAGCCCGGACTGCCGGTGGCAACGTGAGGCAAGGGCGCCGCCGCCGCCGCCGCCGCGGGATCCGCCGCGGGCTTTGCCTTTGCCTTGGCTGCCGCCGCATCCCCAGCCGCCGACCGGCCTGGAGGCTCCCCGGCCGCCGCGTCCCGGCGTGGCGGTGCCTTCTTGGCCTCCTTGGCCCCGCCGGACTTGGGCGGCGTCGTGGCCGCCGGCTGCGCGGAGTTGAGATGGTGATGGTGGTGACCCGCGCCGTGGGCGTTCCGGAGCTCCGCGGCGCCCTCGCTGCCTTGGCAGACGAGCTTGTGCTTCTTCCAGTCCTGGCGCTGGTGCTCCTTACTGCAGTAGAATGAGCTACGGCAGCGGCTGCAGCGCAGCAGGTTCTCCATCTTCCCACAGAGCTCGCAATACTGTCGGTCTCGTTCGCTCAGGCTCAGCCCGCCGGGCCCGCCGCTGTCATTGGCCATGGCGGCGGCAGCGGCGACGGCCAAGCAGAAGACGGTAGCGGCCAGACGGCCTCGCCCGGGGCCAAAGGGAGAGAAGGCGAGCGACTCAAGCTGTTACTGCGCCATGCACCCACCCGCCCTCCCCTCGCCTCAGGGAGGCCGGTGTCCCCCGCCGCGCCTCGGCCCCGGCCGTTCTTCGTCCTCCCGGTCTGGGCCGCGCCGCGCCGAGTCGGCAGCCGCCGCCTCAGCGCCTCATCGCCGCCGCCGCGGACGCAAGAAGCGCGGCCTGGTCGGCGGAGGGTAACTTTGGCTCCGGCGGCGCGTGGGCCCCGGGCGCGCGAGACCGGCCCCCGCCGCTGCGCCGTAGCCGCCGCCTCTGCGTCCCTGCCGACCCGGCCCAGCCTGTTCAGGAGAGCGGAGGGCGTGCGGGCGCCACTCGCTCTGCGCGCTTTGCACGTACACCACGGCCCCGCCGCGACCCGGCGGGCGGGCGGGCGCGCCAGAGGGCGGAGGGAGGCGGAGGGAGGGAAGATGGGAGGGGAAGGAGAGGCGGGAGGGCGGCGAGCGCGCGCACACGCCCAGGCTGCGGGGCGGCGGCTCAGGCGGCCGCCTCCGCTCGCCCACTAACAACCGCGGGGCTGGGCCTCCGAACCCGGGGCGCCGGCGTCCCTCCTTGCCCTGCTCCACGGCCCCGCCCCAGGCGGGCTGGAACGCCGAGCGGCCCGGGCGTTGCGTGCGCTCGGCTGGGCGCCCCTAGGAGCAGGCCGGCGAGAGCCACAGAAGCTGGGCCACTGGCCCTGCCACCCAGACGGTGCCTACACCTGCTCCGGGGAAGAGCGCCGGAAGCGACATGGTTGCTGAGCGGGGCCGAGTGATAATAATGGCTGCTATTTGTTTCGGACCTCTTGGGTAGGTTCTAGGCGCAGTTCTACGCAGGCTGCAAGGTGGCTGTTGCAATCCTCGTTTTTCATGAGGAAACGGAAATTCAGAGAAGTAAAGTAACTTGCCCAAGGTCACGCAAAACTGGGACTGAATCCAGGAATCAGACTGTCAGATTCCAAAGCTGCTTTTTCCATTACACCATGCAGCCTCTGTTTCAAGAAGGCCCGAAGTGGTTAAAAACAGAAATAAATTAACCCAAGCCCCTGGATTGAAGATATTAACATTTGATGTATTTTTAGACTCTGAAATTATGCCAAGTTAAAAAACCCCGAGAATTTTTTGGCTAGCAGGTTAAAAAAGGTAATCAATGCTCATTCCAGTTACTATATTCAGGCAGTTAAATCCAGCCTATCAGATCTCCTGAGAAGTGGTTTTTGCTGTTTAATGAGTATTACTAAATTAACGATTTTTTTAATTAAAAAAATCTTTTATTAATAGAATGTAGGCTACCTCGATGAATACAGTTCTTTGTTTGATCGAACATAAAAACTTGGTCAGAAATAAGGCAAGGGCGTTTCTTTCCATTTGCTATTTATCTTAAAACGAAAAGGGCTGTGAATTAGATTTCCACACTCTTTATTGAATACCTACTAATGTGGAAAATGCTGTGCTAGGGTTTGTGTTATCCGAATAGACTGCAAGTGATATCAGCAGTCTTGCAATTAATAGCTCTCCAGACTTACCACACAAGACCTAAAATGTCTAGGAAAAAAGCAGAATAAAGGAAATGACTGTAAGTCACTTAGTAGAGGAATTTATTTTTTAAATTCCTCTGAATCCAGAAACAAAATCTTTTAATCAATTATACAGAATTTTAAGCTGTTATTAAATTCTGCTACATAAATAAACAGTATCCTGAGGATCTAATTTGCTGGTAGAGGAAAATTATCCCAATTAGCTTGTTCTTTGGGAAACTGAAATAAATATACTCAGAGCTTCAAATTCCTAAACAAACTGAAAATCCATTTTTCTATAAAGAAGTAAGACCTGGATCTCTCTTAGATGTGTATCCAGCTTTCCCAGAGTTTATTAAATATAAGGGAATATCACTTTTTTTCTTCAGACAATACTAGTTCGGCTGTTGAACAAGTGTATTAAGAGCATACTATGTTGCCAGACTATCCTTAGCACATAGGTGAATTGGTTACACTATGCCCAGGAGGCACACAGTGCAAGAGGAAGACATGTAGACAAGTAGTAATTACAACCCTGAGTGTCTAGCTCCCGAAAAGAGGGATGGACAGGAAGGGATGGAAACACAGATAAAGGAATTGCTAACTCTGCCCTTTGCAGTAATCAAAATTCCAAGCAAATTCATTCAAACATTTCTAAAAAGGTAAAGGAGCTATTTTTACTTAAGAAAGCAAAACTGTATAAACAGAGATTAAAGTATAGCTTAAATACAAGTAAAATCTAATACTTCTTAGATCTTCTTTTGCTATGTAATTGTAAATGAGTCTTAACTTTTCACAGGGGCAGGAACTTGGCTAAGAAATATACATTCCACAAAAATACTTGATTCTTCTCAATTTAGTTATTGGTAGGTATTAAAAGTAGTCCTACCATTTCTTTTAAAATTACTGTTTAGAGCTGTGGCATGCAAACAAATGTATTGACATCTCTAATGTTTTTATGTATTCATTGAAATTTATTTAAAAGAATCAAATATATGTCCATATAAAAACTTTTATTAACTTTTATTTAGTTCCAATTAAGTATACAAAATCACAAATTAAACATGTATATCCTGAAAATATTTAAATAAAACTATTTAAGATTTATTTGACAGTCCAAAGTTTTCATGAATGGAAAAATATAAAATATTGATTTACGATATCTCTGAAGAACCATGATTTTAGAATGTTCACTTATTCAAGTTCAATAATTCGTGAACTAATTCTAATTTAATAAAGTTCCACTGTACTTTCTGCTGGTAATGCAAAAGTCATTGTAAGATAAATTGACTAACATGACTGGAATTCTATCAGATTGACACTGTCACCATTTATTCAAATGTTATAGAGAAGATTCACTGTGTAATGCAGGAATTTATTTAATAAAATTCATATGATACTTGTTATTATGTGCCAGTCTCTGCTTTAAATATTTTATAAATATTAGTTCATTTAACCTTATAACAATGGCATGAAGTGGGCACTATTATTATGTCCATTTTACAGAAAGTAAAACTGAGATACATAGAGAGAAAATGAGTATCCCTTCCAATCCTTAACATTATATGATTAGTACCACTTGGTGGATAACCTAATACTCTGGGGGTGGACAAAAAACACTCTGGGGTGTCTTCCAAAGACAGGAATTACTGCAATTTTTTTCCTGACCCCAGTCTAATAAAGATTCTAGAAACCAAAATATTAGTTAAGGTAAGAAGTGCTACCAAATCACACCAACTGTAACCAAAGCTAATTTACCCCCTATTTGGCTTTCCTTTGCTTTTTCGGTAGTGCTTACTTAAGTTCTAAAGTAATAAACACTGTAAACTGACAAAAGAAAGAGAAAAGCTGAGATTAAGTGCAAAGGACAGAGTTAAGTGAGGAAAATAATTTAGAAATGAGTCTTGAGGAAAGCCCGATAAGTAGAACTTACCTTCTAGGGACCACCCTATTCCTCCTTCAAAAATATGTTTTTTAAATTTCACAACGGAATATCTTTTCTACTCAGGAAATCAAACTTATGATAGTTAATAACTAATGACCTCGTGTTTCCCCATCTGTGACAATCTTGTTTTAATACGTTTCAGAGAACAGAAAAATTACAAGTATAACATAGGCATTCCACCAAGATAAACAGGAAGATGATCTTTGAGTTCTGGGAAAAGCAACTAAAAATCTGAGCCATTTTCTAACTATAGTAGAGGACACACACAAGTAGGTGTCACTGGAAAATAGCACCTGCTCTTCTTTGTACTGGGGGTTCTGCCAGATGCAGACATGTGCATGGGGACAGCTTTACTTTCTACTAAGGTTGTTTTCTTAGGGAAAGAAAATAGTAAAATGGGCTTTCCATATATCCAAGAAAATCTATTTATTACCCAACTCTATCAGTTTATGATTTTAAAATTATGCCTCAATCCAGTTAAATATTTATCATCTCACCTCAAGAAATATAAAACTTTACGATCAATACTCACTATGGTAAGTTTTTTTAATTACTCATAAACATGGGACACTATATATTATGTGGTAATATAATGATTCAAAAACTTTTTTAAAAAGAAATTAAAAAAAAAAAAACACACACACACAAACATTCCCTCAATGTGGAAACAACTTTTAGGGTAATCCCAATCAATAACTTACAATGACAACCCAGGTTGGAGACAGCTAAATCATTTTTTTTTTCCTGTAATTTGTGGAAAATTTTACCCAAGCAGAAAAAAAAGGCGTAAAAGGACAAGTAACCTCACATTTATTTTTCTGGTAAGAATACTTTATAGGTACTTGAAGTGCACTTCCTGTGACATCACATCACGAGACATATAATGTTCGTTAGTTTCATTTTTAATGATGAAATATCATTCATAGGTTCGGGTAGTGCCAGTCAGATTACTACATTACAAAATTTCTCTTCAACCTTTCATGCTATTGTTTTAGCATCCCCTGATGTTTGTGTTTCAGACCCAATATTTTGTTAAAGGTTGCAAAATAGTGAATTCCTAATTCGATCATTCTTTCTTAATTTATTAGCTGAAATTCTACTTCTATTTCTTCTTTGGTTATCTTGAAACAAAATTTATAGATGAGAGGTAGGATCAATTTTTGTATCTTTATCAATTTTCAGAATTATGAGTTGGTGACCTAGCAACCTCCAATTGAGAGCAATCAGATTTTTAAAAACTTAATGTGAATACATAGATTTTCATATATTTGAAGTTTTTTTTAACACATTCTTAAAAGTTTTTATTACATTTTTATTGTGGTAACATGCATGCAACACATTTTCCATTTTAAACTGCTTTCATCAGAATTCAGTGATACTAGTTACATTCACAAAATTGTGCTATCACCACCATCCCTTACTCAAAACATTTTTCATCGCCCTAAACAGAAACTCTGTACCCATTAGCCAATAACTTCTCATTCTCCCATCCCCACCCCAGCCCCTAGTAACCTCTAATCTGCTTTCTTTCTCTATGAATTTGCTTATTCTAGGTATTTCGTGTAAGAGAAATCATGCAATATTTGCCCTTTTTTGTCTGACTTATTTCACTCAACATAATGTCTTCAGGGTTCATCCATGTTGTAGGATATATCAGAATTTTATTTTTACAGCTGAATAATATTCCATTGTATGTATATATAATATTTTGTTTATCCATTCATTTGTTGATGAACATAAATTGTTTCAACTTTTGCTATTATGAATAATAATCTATGAATATTGGTGTGCAAATATCTGAGTCCTGTTTTCTTTGGGTATATACCTAGAAGTGGAATTGCTGGGTAATAGTGTGGTTCTATGCTTAATTTTCTGAGGAACTGACAAACTGTTTTCCACAGTGGCTGCACCATTTTACATTTCCACCAACAAGGTATGAGGGCTTCTAATTTTCCACATCCTCACCACATTTGTTATTTTCCTGTTTTTTTTTTTTTAACAACGAACTTCATGGTATGAAGCAGCATCTCATTGTTACTTTGATTTGCATTTCCCTAATGATTAATGATGTTATGTCTTTTCATGTGCTGATTGGCCATTGGCTGACTTGTGTAAATAAATGTCTTCTGTTTTTAAGTTGAGTTGTTTGTCTTTTAGATGTTGAGTTTAGGGAGTTCTTTATGTATCCTGGATGTTAAACCCTTATCAGAAATATGGTTTCCAAATATTTTTTGTCCATTCTGGAGGTTCCCTTTTCACTTTCTCAATAATGTTTTTTTTGATGTACAAAACATTTTAAGTTTGATGAAGTCCAATTTATCTATATTTTTCTTTTGTTGCACATGTTTTCAGTATCATATCTAAAAACCCATTGCTTAGTACAAGGCACTGCAGATTTTCCCCTATGTTTTTCTGTGTATGGTTTTAGCACTTATATTTAGATCATTGATCCATTCTGAGTTAGTTTTTTTTTTATGTTTTGTAAAGTACAGGTCTAATTTCATTCTTTTTCATGTACATATACAATTTTTGCAGCATCATTTTGTGGAAGAGACTTTCCTTTTACCATTGAGTGGTCTTGGCACCCTTGTTGAAAATTGGTTGGCCATAGACATATAGATTTATTTCTCAACATACAGTTTTATTCCATTGGATCTTATACTAGTACCACACTGCATTAATTACTGTAGCTTTGTAGTAAATTTTGAAATCTGAAAGTGTGAGTCTACCAACTTTCTTCTTCTTTTTCAAGATGGTTTTGGCTAGTTAGAGCCCCTTACCATTCCATATTAATTTGATTATTGGCTGTTTCAGTCTTCCAAAAAGGTTGCTGGAATTTTGAGCATAATTATAATATACTTTGAGTAATATTGATATCTTAAAATAGTAAGTCTTCCAATCCATGAACATAGGATGTTTTTCCCATTTATTTAGATCTTTAATTTCTTTCAGCAATAGTATGTAGTTTTCTGTGTACAAGTCTTTTGCGTCCTTGGTTAAACTTATTCCTAGGTATTTTATTATTTTAGATACATTGTGAATGGAATTTTTTCTTTATTTCCTTTCTGGAATGTTCATTGTTGTTGTATAGATTTATAACTGGTTTTTGCTTGTTGATCTTGTACTCCACAACTTAACTGAATTCATGTATCAGCTTAATATACATATGAATATGTTATCTGTGAATAGAGATAGTTTTACTTTTTCCTTTCAAATTTGGATACCTGTTCTTTTTTTTTCTGGTTTATCTGCTCTAGCTACAACTTCCATTGCAATGTTGAATAGCAGTGGTGAAAGTGGACATCCTTGTCTCGTTCCAGATTTTTTTTTTGCATGAGCAGGCACTGGAAATCCAAACCTGGGTCTCCGGCATGGCAGGCGAGAATTCTGCCACTGAGCCACCATTGCACCACCCTTGTTCCAGATTTTAAGGGGAAAGCTTTCAGTCTTTCATCAAGTCATTTTTAAATTTTTTGTTGCTCAGTATTTCCCATCTCTGGTCAGTAAGAACTTCTTAAAATTGGTTTCTATGTGTTTTAGATGTAATCACAATCATCTTTGATATTTTCTTGGTTTCAGGTACAAGGTGGCCCAGGCTTATTTGTCCATTTTCTGTCCCTAACCTGGAAACAATCATTTGTCTAAAGAGTCCTTGTTCCTTTTAGTAGGAAATGCTAGTTAGAGACCCCGATTAGGAATACTCATTGCTGCTTCTGTCTTTCCAATGGACAGAGTTAGGAAATAGGTAATTTTTTCAGAGAAAAAAAAAACAACCTTGAAGCCATGTTGATATTCAGTTCAAACTTAATATTACAGGATTTTAACTTAATTTCTTTGATTCTATATTTGTGTCTTTTTTTCTCTTTCACTCAAAATCTTGTCTTCTGATGACATTTACGTGCTACATACTTTATCCTACAGAATACCTATAATAGTTTCACAATTGGTATATAATAACAATGTTACTATGACCAACAAGGCTACTGAATGCGGTTTAAGATTTTATTGTATTTCTTTTCTTTTTTGTTAGCAATGTTGTGAGTTTATGGAAAAACCATAAATAAAATACAGGGTTCCCATACACCACCCTATTATTAACACCTTCCTTTGGTATCGTACACTTATTACAACTGATGAAAGCACATTTTTATAATTGTATTAAGTTTAGTCCATGGTTTAATTTAGGGTTCACTGTTCATGTTGTACAGTCCTATGGTTTTTAAAAATATTTGTTCTGGTAGCATATATTACATATATACAAACTAACATTTTCTGTTCTAACTACATTCAGATATTTATTTCAGTGCTGTTAATTATTGTTCACAATGCTGTGTTACCATCACCACCATCCTTTACCAAAACTTTTCCAACATGTCAGCCGGCAACTCTTTACATTTTAAGCCTTAACTCCATATTCCTTATGCTCACCTTGTCTCTTGGTAATTTATATTCTAGACTCTGATTCTGTGAGTTTGTTTATTCTAATTATTTCATATCAGTGTTATCATACAGTATTTTTCGTTTTGTTTGGCTTATTTCACTCAAAATGATGTCTTCAGGGTTCATCTGTGTTGTCACATGTATCATAACTTCATTCCTTTTTATGACTGAATAATATTCCTTGCATGTATATATTACATTTTGTTTATCCCCCTCCGCAGTTCATGGACATTTGGGTTACTTCCGTCTTTTGGCAATTGTGAATAATGGCAATATCTGTGAACAAATATCTGTTCAAGAACTTGCTTTCAATTCTTATGGGTATATACCTAGGAATGGGATTGCTGGGTCAAATGGTAATTCTATAATCTACTTTCTGAAGAACTGCCAACTGCCTTCCACAGTGGCTGAATTATTTTACATTCCTACCCAAAGTGTACAGTATTCCTATTTCTCTGCATCCTTTCCAAACCTAGCTATTTTCCTTTATAAAAAAAAAGTAGTCATTTTTGTGGGTGTGAAATAGCATCTCATTGTGGTTTTGATTTCCATTTCCCTGATGGCTAATGATCCTGAGTATCTTTTCCTGTGCTTTTTGGCCATTTCTTTATCTTCTTTGGAGAGATGATCTATTCAAGCCTTTGGCCCATTTTTAATTGGGTTGTTTGCCTTTTTGTTGTTGAATTGAAGGATTTCTTTGTATTTTTTGGATATTAAACCACTATCAGATATGTGGTTTCTAAAACATTTGCTCCCATTATGTAGGTTGTCATTTTCCTTTCATAATAAAATTTCGATCCCCCAAATTTAAAAATTTCAATGAGATTCCATTCATCTATTTTCTTTCTTTGTTGCTCATGCTTTTGGTATAAAGTCTAAGAAACCATCACCTGACATAAGGTCCTAAAGATGCTTTCCTGTGTTTTGTTATAGCAGTTTAATAGTTCTGGCTCTTATACATACTCGTTGAGTCATTTTGAATTCATTTTTTTTTTGTATGGTGTTTGGAAGGGGGAGGGCCACCTTCATTCTTTTGCTTATGAATTTACAGTTTTCACAGCACCATTTGTTGAAGAGACTATTATTTCCAAATTGAGTGGTCTTTACCTTCTTACTCAAAATCAGTTGGCCATAAATATGAAGGCTGATTTCTGAAGTCTCAATTTGATTCCATTGATCTATATGTCTGTCCTTGTGCCAGTGCCATGCTGTTTTGATTATTGTAGCTTTGTAATAAATTTTAAGATCAGGAAGTGATCCCAAAGACATAAGTAGATTGAATGTGAGAGGATAAAAGAAATATATCATGGAAGTAGAAACTAAGAGAGCTGGGGTAGCTAGCTATACTAGTATCAGACAAAATAGACTTTGAGACAAAAATTCTTATGAGGGACAAAAGCAGTCAAATATTGATGAAGGGGTACATTCAACAAGTCAACATAACAATTATAATTATTGAGTAATTTTTCAAGATGGCTTTGACTATTCAGGGCCCCTTACTCCGCCATATAAATTTGTGGGTTTTTCGTTTGTTTGTTTGTTATGTTTTATCTTTTATTTCCCTCTATATAAATTTGATGATTGGCTTTTACATCTCTGCAAAGAAGGTTGTTGAAATTTTTATTGGGATTGTGTTGAATTTCATTGGGTAGAATTGGTATCTTAACAATATTTATTCTTCCAATCAATTTCTCATGAGAAACCATGGAAGCAAGAAGGCAATGTGTTGAAATATTTAAAGTGCTAAAAGAAAACAATTGCCCATGAAGAATTTTTTATCTGAAGAGACTTTTTTCAAAAATGAAAGAGATATTGACATCTTAACAATATTTAATTTTCCAATCAAAGAACTCAGAATGTCATTCCATTAACTTAGGTCTTCTTCGATGTCTTTTAGAATACTTTGTAGTTTTCTGTATATAATATCTTTATATCCCTGGCTAGATTTATTCCTAGATATTTCATTCTTTTAGTTGCTATTGTTAATGGATTTTTTTCTTAATTTCCCAGATAAACAAAAGCTGAGGAAGTTCATCAGCACTACATCTCCCATACAAGCAATGTTTTTTCCTTTTTTTACTAATTTTTAAATTAAAAAAATAAAAACAAACACAAACATTTTTAACTTATGATCATTCCATTCTACATATATTATCAATAATTCACAGTATCATCACATAGTTGTGTATTCATCATCATGATCATTTCTTAGAACGTTTGCATCAATTCAGAAAAAGAAATAAAAAGACAACAGAAAAAAATTCATACATACCATACCCCTTACCCCTCCCTTTCACTGATCACTAGCATTTCCGTCTACTAAATTTATTTAAACATTTGTTCCCCCTATTATTTATTTTTATCCCATATGTTTTACCCATCTGTTGATAAGGTAGATAAAAGGAGCATCAGACACAAGATTTTCACAATCACACAGTCACATTGTGAAAGCTATATCATTATACAATCATCTTCAAGAAACATGGCTACTGGAACACAGCTCTACATGTTAGGGCAGTTCCCTCCAGCCTCTCCATTACATCTTTTTTTTTTATTTATTAATTAAAAAAAATTAACAACAAACAAAAATATTAACATATCATTCCATTCTACATATATAATCAGTAATTCTTAATATTATCACATAGTTGCATATTCATCATTTCTTAGAACATTTGCATCAATTTAGAAAGAGAAATAGAAAGACAACAGAAAAAGAAATAGAACGATAACAGAAAAAAAAAAGATTATACATACCATACCCCTTACCCCTTGCTTTCATTTATCACTAACATTTCAAACTAAATTTATTTTAACATTTGTTCCCCCTATTATTTATTTTTATTCCATATGTTCTACTCATCTGTTGATATGGTAGATAAAAGGAGCATCAGACACAAGATTTTCACAATCACAGAGTCCCATTGTGAAAGCTATATCATTGTTCAATCATCATCAAGAAGCATGGCTACTGGAACACAGCTCTACATTTTCAGGCAGTTCCCTCCAGCCTCTCCACTACATCTTGAACAACAAGGTGATATCTACTTAATGCATAAGAATAACCTCCAGGATAACCTCTCGACTCTGTTTGGAATCTCTCAGCCATTGACACTTAGTCTCATTTCACTCTTCCCCCTTTGGTCGAGAA